>ML677327.1:0-54639 GCA_007922305.1 Dermatemys mawii | reverse complement strand
GCTGCTTTCCGAGTTGTGCAGGCCTGGCCTACACTTTTCTATTTCACTCTACCTCTAGAAAGGAGGGCCAGTTGCTTAAATCAGAGGATTATAATAATTCATGAGATGTCTTTTATAGGAGAATTTTCATTTAAAAGCACAACTTCAAAAGCATAGGCAAATGCCTTAATATGCTATCCTATAGTGTTTTGGGTTTTTTTTTACAAAACTGTAGAGGCTTTGAGTGTAACTGAATCATATTTTCTTCTTTTTACAGACCTATCGGGAATAATCTTCTCCCTTGCGTCACTTCAGAAAGAGCCATGTTGAATTGCCTGTCTCTTTTTCCATGTCTGTAAGTGTAAGTTTGATGTTTTAAACTTTATGTTGTAACTTTGCAATATAAGGGAACAGGGAGAAGCCCCCACAGCTGCCTTATGTTTGCCGTCAAGTTTAATGCAAAAAATTAGGATTTTCTACTTATTCATTTTGGTTTTCTTTTTAAAAAATTGCTTGTTTTATAAAATAGATGACTGTCTTGCTGTTGAATTACCAAAGGATCAACTCAGTAATTCTGCTGTAAGTGATGTTTCTGCTAAAAATCCTTTATTTTGAAAGTTTTAAAAATTCAACACTTTTATTTGTATGTAGCAGAAATTTTGTGTGAGATTTGTCAACCCAAATTCATCCCCTTTTATAGGTAACAGGATTTTAAAAGCACTTTGCATGCTAATATTTATTCTGTAATGGACTCTGGTACACCCATTATAACATCCACAGGTTGGACATGTTGTAGACTTAGAACTGTATTATGTTAGTTGGTAATAATACTAAGTGGAGCCAAAATATTGTACAGTAACTCCAAAGGTGAATTAATGCAATAGCTCTGGTTCTTTAGGTACCCTACTGTAAATATGGTATCTGAGCTTTTGAGATCTATATGGGCAGAGTTGTTTAATAGTACAGTGGCTTGGTGTACCAAGAATCTTAGGCATCCTAATTGCCTTGAGGATCTGGCCCCAGCTCCCATTGATTTCCATTGGAGCTAAGTGCCTGAATACCTTTGAGGATCTGGGCCCTGTTGTAAAAGAGGGTGGGAATTTTAAGAGTGGTGTTTTGTGTTACCTTAGCTTTGAATTCTTACTTATATTTATAACCAAAATGTTCTGTTGTCTTCAATTTAACTTTTTCAGAATGTAAAAGAAACTTTATAAAAACAGTGAGAAAATATTGTAGATGTGGTAAAGCTTGCAAAGGTGTAAGCATATCAAATGTGCTGCCAGCAGAGTCAGAACTTTAAAATTTTGATTGATTGATTGCACCAGCAAAATGTGTAACTCTCTAAACTCACGCTTGTAGAGTTTACAAATTCATCTGGATGTAACCAACTTGAATCAGAATTTCAGCTGTTGGGAAGTCTGTGGGGAACTGTTGGGAAGTCTGTGGGGAACTGATGGAGAGTTTTAAGATTCAAATATTTATAGGAAAGAATGATTAATGTGTACATCCTACCTTTTGAAAATATTCCTGTGCACTTGATCTTAGACATCTAGGACTCAAGAATAAAATAAATGTGAAGTTCCTAGACCTAGCTATTTTAAAGGGAAAATAAAACCAGATATTTTTCCAAAACAAATTCTTCTTCCTGAAAATCTCATTTCTGAAACACTTTAGTTGATCAGCCTAAAATTTTCCCAAAAATACTCTGCCCTGTCTAAAATCTGGGGGTCCACAGGAAGTGAGGTGCAGATGAAAACTAGGCTTAATATGGAAAGCAAGTTACAATTTAAGTATAGAGTCAATACCTTCACTTTGCAAAAGAAAAAGTGATTGAAAGTGATAGTACCACTGATGAAAAGTTTAATCTAAGAAATTGAAAATACAGAAAAAAGTATTCAACTGAGGTGTACTCTAAAATGGTTATTGTTGTCATGCCATGTTAACTAGCATTTTGATTAACTAAGAGGGTTTGAAGTGTCCTATAGTAACTTCAAACAGCTTCCATAAAGAAGGGGATTGGCACAGAGGAAGATGACAAGAGGATATCAGATAAGAGTATCTGATCTATACTAGCATCAAAGGCTGTCTTGAGAATAAGGATGTAGAATGGGCCTCTATCAACACAGAGAATGGCTAGCTGAAGATGGAGCAGAATGATGCTATGGCCAGCACAAAACTCAATGGAAAATGGTAAAGGATGTTTTGTCAGTGGTGACAGAAGAGTGAGACACACTAACTTTCTCAAGCACTTTGCTGACAAAGATAATTTTGGAAATAAGTCAGTAATTAGTATAGGATTTATACCACACTTGACAGTGGCAGACTTTAGAGGACTGTGGAATGTACCCAAGGCAAACTAATTATAGACAATGACAGTAATGTCTAGGGTTATGGGAAGACCACACAAAGGATAGGAGAACAGGTTGTCTTAAGGGAACTATTGTGTCACAAAGAACTTTGGGGAAAAGGAAGGAAAGGATATGAGTAGAGAGGAGGACATATTGTTACAGGCTTGAATGAAAAGAGGAAATGAATTCCTCACACCTGGTTGAGAGAAAAGAGAAGATTGTTCACCTGTTAATAGTAAAACTTGAACTTGCAGTCTTACCAAAAGCAAACAGATTGGAAGTCACAGGGCTATTTGATAAATTGGGTGGGGTGTTTTTTCATATAAAATACCACCCACCAAATCTATGAAACACAACAAAAGGTCTCTGACTAAGGGTTTTCATACAAGTTCTGGTGATGTCACAAACCCTTCCAGTTTTGCTATCATGGTTACCAGGATGTTGTTGGAATCCTTTGATATTGCCTTTGAGATCATTCCTTGTATGTAAGTTTTTACTTCCCACTCAGGCATGTATATAGGAAGAACATGGATTAGATGCTAGTTAAGATTGCTAATAAGTCTGTCACTTCTGTACACTCCTTATAAAGCTCTGGCATCACTTTCAAAAAGATGTGGCGTGAAGGAACATGCATTGGTAGCAGGTCAGACATAGTGGGTAGTGGGAGTAGTTCCTATGGTGTGGCTTATGGGAGGAGGGAAACTTAGTTTCCTGTGCCAGTGCCACTTGAATGTGGTATTCTCAAGTATTCAGCCCTTTGTTCTCTTGACTGAGATCAGCTGTGATGCCATTAAATCTTAGGAACTAAGGCACGTGGCGATGACTCAGTATTTGGACGAAAAACCTCCAAACACCTTCCTAAGAATGTATGAATTGTCTCTCCCCTTGTGGGTTTCAGGAAAACCTGGTCCAAGAAGCAGTCATTTAGGGTGTCTACAGATTTTTATCTCTGCATCCCTTCCTGAGGTGACGCATACCTGCTCAATATGAGGATAGTATAAATCCCCGTTATTATTGCATTTTCTGCCTTTGTAGCCTTTCCAGTCTCTCTGAGCATTTCACAATCACCACCACCATCCTGGTCAGGTAGTTGGTAGTATATTCCAAATGCTGTACTTTCTAGTAATGGAGAATGGGGCAAGTGTACATGGCAGCCTAAGTCAATATAATTTGTCACTCTGGGGTGTGAAAAAGCTGGCCCTTCCCTGAGCAACGCAAGTTTCACACTGTACACACCCTTGCTACATTGTCAGGAAATGCTCTCCCGCCGACATAGATTCTGTTTCTTGACGAGGTGGTGTCAGATGCCAGATGCGCTACAGTGGCAGTTGCATCAGTGTATCTGTGCTGATGTAGCACCATAGTGCTAAATGGAACTCTTCCAAGAAAATAATGAACAGGAATCTTCAGGGCTTCACTGTATAGGCAGTGCTCAGGAAGGATATGCCAGATCAACTAAAGTTGTGAATTTAAAGTGTATTAATGAAAGCATATTTAAATCCCTGTGTGGACACTATTGCTCAGAAGTGAAATGGCCTGATTCAGTTTAATTTTATTGAATGAATTCAATTCTATATCTGTTCACTGAATAAGCTAAAACAAACTAAGCCAGTTTACTTCTGAAAGAGAGGGATCACACAGCAGGTTTAATGTGCTCTAACTGATTCACTTTAAATTTGCATCTTTTATTAATTCAGTTTAGTTTCCCTGAGAGTCCCTGTGTAGACAAGCCCTTAGTATAGTGCTTAGAGGTGCTGTTGGAGCTTCTGACTTACAGGTAAAATATGAAATTGAGGTCCTGATTATTTGTGGCTTTAACTATTAAAGACACTTTTTGCAAGAGTATGGACATTGTTCCTGACATTCTGATCAAATTCCATTTTGAATTATTACATTTGCCCTACCTTGTATATTGTTGCTGTGAACTGTTGGAGCTGCCACATTCAACCTCAGCCATGAAGTGTGCATCAGTGGTAGGGAAAGTGATTCCAGTGAAGGTAAATAGGGTCCGTGCTGGTGAAGCACTTTGGACTCTTTTAGGATAAAAGAAGCTACATATTTATTCGTTGTCCATCACTTTTGAAGTTTTAGGTGGGTAGTTTTTATTGTACTACTCTGCAATGATATTAGTGCATGGGTGAATGTTCTATGAATATTACTATTAATTTTATAAATTTGAACTGTTTGTTTTGCAGCTGGCATTGCATTCCTTTCAGGAGAAGTGTTGTGAATAACTTGCCCAACTGCTAACTCCCTTGTCATTGTGTCCCATGGCACTAGTGGTTATTCTGAAATCTTTTCAGGATGAGACACAGTGGGTGAGGTAATATATTTTGTTGGACCAATTTTCTGTTGGTGCAAGAGAAAAGTTTTCGAGCCACTCAGAGCTCTTCTTCGGGTCTGGAAAAGGTACTCTGAACATACAGCTAAACAGAGGGTGTTACCTCACCCACCTTATCTCTTTTATATACAGGGACCAACACAGCTACAACTACACTGCATATTTTCAGGATGTCTCATGCACCGAGTGAACTGTTGTCAGGAAACATATGACTTCGTTTTTTTATTAACTGCCCATTGATACACACTCCTGTAGCAGAGGCACTTTGAATGCAGTCTCCACCCTTTAGACACAGTGACTAAACTCTTACTCTCTCTTTACATTCCAAGGCTCTCTGTTTCAACATTTACCCCTCTGCAACTAGGGGAAAGATTATTGAATTTGAAGTAAGAGAGCAGGTGTTGTCACATACAACTTTAATGTGGAAGTAAAATCCCTGCAAGCTGTGTGGAAACTTTTTAAAAACACCATAGGAAGAGAACCAAAAAAGAGCACTGTGGTTAAACAAAGTAAAATAAGCAGTGAGAGGCAAAAAAGCATCCTTTAAAAAGTGGAAGATAAATCCTAATGAGAAAAATAGAAAAGAGCATAAACTCTGGCAAATGAAGTGTAAAAATATAATTGGAAAGACCAAAAAAGTATTTGAAGAACAATTAGCCAAAGACTCCAAAAGTAATAGCAATTAAAAAAAAAAAATACATCAGAAGCAGAAAGCTAAATGACCCGTGGGGCCACTGGATGATTGAGGAGCTAAAGGAGCACTCAAAGACGATAAGGCCATTGCGGAGAAACTAAATGAACTCTTTGCATCGGTATTCACTGTTGAGGATGTGATGGAGATTCCCAAACCTGAGCCATTCTTTTTGGGTGACAAATCTGAGGCACTATCCCAAATTGAGGTGTCATTAGAGGAGGTTTTGGAACAAACTGATACATTAAACAGTAATAAGTCTCCAGGACCTGATGGTATTCACCCAAGAGTTCTGAGGGAATTCAGATGTGAAATTGTAGGACTACTAAATTTCATCTGTAACTTATAATTTAAATCAGCTTCTATACCAGATGACTGGAGGATAGCTAATGTGATGCCAATTTTTAAAAAGGGCTCCAGAGGTGACCCTGGCAACTACAGGCCAGTAAACCCTGCTTCAGTACCAGGCAAATTGGTTGAAACTATTGTAAAGAACAAAATTGTCGGACACATGGATGAACATAATTTGTTGGGAAATAGTCTATATGGTTTCTGTAAAGGGAAATGATGCCTCATCAGTCTCCTAGAATTCTTTGAGGCGGTCAACAAGCATGCCGACAAAAGAGATCCAGTGGATATAGTGTATTTAGATTTTCAGAAAGCCTTTGACAAGGTCGCTCACCAAAGGCTCTTTAGCAAAATAAGCAGTCATGGGATTAGAGGGAAGGTTCTCTCGTGATTGGTAACTGGATTAAAGATAGGAAACAAAGGGTAAGAATAAATAGTCAGTTTTCAGTATGTAGAGAGGTAAATAGTGGTATCCCCCAGTGATCTGTACTGGGCCCAGTCCTATTTGACATATTCATAAATGACCTAGAAAAAGGGGTAGACAGTGAGATGGCAAAATTTGCAGATGATACAAAATGCTTCACATTCTGCCTGGAACTTAGGTATCTCCCAAAACTGGGTGACTGGGCAACAAAATGGCAGATAAAATTTAATGTTGTTAAATGTAAAGTAATGCACATTTTATATGTTAGGATTATGTTTTCCAATGATGGGGTCTAAATTAGCTGTAGTCAAAAAAAGCGTACAGAATGTTGGGAATCATCAAGAAAGATAATAAGACAGAAAATATTATGTTGCCTCTATAAATCCATAGTACGCCCACACCTTGAATACTTCACGCACATGTGGTCGTCCCATGTTAAAAGGATATATTGGAATTGGAAAAGGTTCAGAAAAGGACAACAAAAATGATTAGGGGTATAAAATGGTTTCCGTATGAAGAGAGGTTAAAAAGATTGGAACTTTTCAGCTTGGAAGAGGCGACTAAGGGGGGATATGATAGAGGTCTATAAAATCATGAGTGGTATAGAGAAAGTAAATAAAGAAGTGTTATTTACTCCTCCTCATAAGACAAGAACTTGGGGCCACCAAATGAAATTAATAAATAGCAGATTTAAAACAAACACAAGCAAGTATTTTTTTATGCAACGCACTGTCAACCTCTGGAATTCCTTGCCAGAGGGTGTTGTGTAGGCCAATACTATAATGAGGTTCAAAAGGGAACTAGCTAGATTCATGAAAGATAGGTCCATCAATTGCTATTAGCCAGGATGGGCAGGAATGGTGTCCGTAGCCTCTGCGAAAAGCTGGGATTGGGTGACAGGTCATGAATCACTTGATGGTAACCTGTCTATTCGTTCCCTTTGGGGTACCTGCCATTGGACACTGTTAGAGGACAGGATACTGGGCTTGATGGACCTTTGCTCTGACCGAGTATAGTCTTCTTATTAATGTTCAGTCCCTTTTATGTGGAATTTCTTCTCCCCTTGATCATGGCTTTTTATTTGGGGAAGGAGAGAGTGGGCATTTGGGCAAGCGTTTGTGCTCTTGGGTTGCCAGCAAATCTTGACAACTATTCTGTTTCTCACAGGATAATTTTTTGTTGTGTAGTACTGCAGTGACACTGGCCAGTGCAGCAGCAGTAGAAAATCTGAGTCAGAGAACATGACTAGTTGATGAAACAACAGACCCCCATAAAAACTGTGACCCAATTGGATTAGTTGTATAGAGATTTTTCCTTTTTATTTAAAAAAATGATTTTGCTCTTCTCATTATGCCAGATATTCCTCCTCAACAGTTCATGCCAGGCAGGCTTGCCAGCTAGCTGGATCCCCCTAGAGATAAACCTTGCCCATGTGCAAACTTCAGCTGCCACACTTTTTTTTTTTTTTCCTCTTTTCAAAAAAATTAATAAATAAAACCCCTTATAAAATCATTCTTGGTACCATCCATAGAAAAAGTTTAGTCAAAATACATACATATATTATGTACAAACTTTCTTCAGTACCTCAAAACAAAAGCCATTTCAGATCAAGATTACTGGACTTCCTTGTGGCTGTTGGTTTTTTTTGTTTGACTTTTTTTAAAAACTTTTCAGACAGACTATCGCACCACCATAAGTCTGTAAATCTTGTGGAATACTCATGAAGTAAGATCCACACTTCTCTGAGTGGCAAGACAACTGTAATGTTTCTCTGTAGTGTTACTGAATATAGAGTAGTAAAATCCTTCTTTATTTTTGTGTTGATTGAAAGTTGTCTGGATTAAGAGGTTTAATTGAGTGTTTCTGTGTCATAATTTTGCCTCTGCAGTTTTTAATCAGAGATCGATCTGTGTTAGTCTGGAATTGCAGAAGTGACAGAGTCCTGTGGCACCTTAAAGACTAACTAAAGTATTGAGTATTGCTTCAATACTTTAGTTAGTCTTTACGGTGCCACAGGACTCTTTGTCACTTCTGCAGTTTTTTAGTTATTGCATTTTTTTCTGTTAGATCTAGCCATATTGAAGTTCCTTTGACCCCAGTAAAGGATAGTTTCTTTAGGATGTGGGATTAAATGCTTTTAGTAGCTTGTATATGACCCAGGGAATTTGTGGCTAAATAATAAAAGTGCAAGAGTTTTGTTAATAGCAGTTTTGAGGGCATGGTGGTTATCCTTACAATCCCTGGTTCAAATTTACCAGTTTCTGGTAAGCTCTTAGACAGCACTCGGTATTCTAAATAAACCTATGATTTTGGCCAAAGTAGATTGAAGCTAACGTTTTCTTTCATTGTCTGAAAGGACGAGGAGTGATAACACTTAGCATTGATAGTGCTGCTCATCTTCAGAGAGCTTTAGGAGCATGAGCAGGGAGGTAGAGATCTGTCCACATTTTATAGTCAGGGAAGCTAGGGAGAGACCAAACAGTTATTGCAAGTATCAGAGCTCATTTAAGAACGCAGGTAATCATTACTCCCAGCCCTGTTGCCTCTTCCCTAGTGAGGTCTACAGAAGTGCAAACCCCACTATCAAATGTCAAGGACTGAGTCTTTGGATATTTGGTGGGAGTGTTTTTCCTGTCCCCTATTGCTCCCTTTCTCTCTGTTGGCTCCACAATGGAGAGGCAGAAAGGCCTCCTGGTTGCTTGAAGACAGGCATATCAGAGCCCATGGTAGGCAGGAGGAGCAGCTGTAGCATCTACCCACAACCCAGTGTAAGAAGGAAGATCCCAGCTGGGACATGGGCAAGCATGATGTGGCTGCCAAATAAGAGGGTCACCCAAGTTGAATGACACCTTCCAGTGCTGCAGAGCGACTACTAGTGGTGATGCATGAGAAGGAAAGAGCCTGGCTAGACTGAATCCCAGATTGAGATTATAAAACTAGATGAGAGCCAGGGGGAGGGAGCAGGGAAAGAAATTATCCAACTTCTATAAACTGACAGCATTTGTTCTGGGAAACTTTGAGGGACAAATGTAGAATTCTAACTGCCTTTTTTGCAAAAATCCTATTTCACAGTGAAATAACTCTTTAAGAATGTGCCCATGATAATGAGGTTCTGCATCTGTGTGCATGTCAGAACTTCTCATTATTATCCTGAAATGCACAATAAATGCAGGATCAAGTTCAAAGACTATATCCATTTATGGATAGTGCTGTTCTGGCCTTATAAAAGCCCATTCCCACACTCACTGAAATCAACAGGAATCTATCCATTGACTTCAGTAGCTGTTGGACTGGGCCTTCACTAAGGAAAGGAGCACTGAAAAATAATCCTCTATTCTGAGGAAAATCATTGTTTCGTTCCAGGTAAACTGTACCATTGTAATCCAATTTTAAGTCTCCTATTGATCTTTAGTTTCGATTGGGTGCAACAGCTGAACAGGCAGGGTATCCAGAAATTTCTCTCAGAAATTCCTAAGCAGTTCTTTTAACAGGAATCAGTTTATTCTCATAGACATGTTTATACAGGTGTGGGTACAAGCCTCTGTAGGAAAATTCACTGTAGGAAAATATTTTATGTAATTAAACCTATGAAAATATTTGAGAATCTTGCAAACAAATTTGTTCATACTTAATGTTTTGTTATAATCTTGGCTCAAGTCAAGTCTGACAGTTTTATTTTCATAGATGAGAGTTCTAGACTAGAAATGAATGGCAGCAATGCAGATCTGGAAGCTTTCAAGGGCCCTGTCCTGCAATGTGCTGAGCACTGTCTTCTTCCATTGCCATCAGTGGGAGTTGGGGGCATGTAGTACCTCTTGTGTTCTGATCCCAGCTGCATCCTTGATCATATTCATTGTAGGAAAGTATGATTTAAAATGTATGTGATAATTAAACATTTTAAAGTATTTGATTAACAGTTTATTGACATGTTTCATATGACTTCAGATCTGGTATAACACCAATAACCATCTTTTACATAATTTTTCCTGATCTCAGAGTAAGTGGCTTAGCTATTTCTTAACTATCTCTAAACAATACCTATGCTGATCTATCTCTGGCTTTCCTTTCATCACACCATCAAATGTAAAATGCACACAAATATTACTTAGAACTGTTTTCATAATTATGCACATGCCCTAATAAAGCTATTTTGCTTTGAAAATAAAATAATTTGGGGAAATGATTTACATTTAAAATCTAAATGTATAGAACAGCACATATTTAACATGGAAACTAATGAAAAGATGCCCATAATAGTCATCTTTGCTTAAAATCCTCTACAAGGATTTTACATTTTTAACATAACAGAAATACCTGATTATCCTCGCATACTGTAGTATAATTAAAAATGGAAAGAAATTTGTAAATTCAGAAATTCTGTGCAGATATTCTAAGCTTCTGCAGTAAAGAGTCTGGTGCACAAATTTTAGGATTATTGTGTTTCTTAAAATACATGCATGTTGGTTAAATATTTAAAAATCATGTAAATGTTTCAAATCTTGGAAATAACTACACAAAGAAAAATGAACGTTGCATGAAAATCCTGAGATTGACAAAGAAGTTGAATAAATTGCATATGTTCTTATGCACTTACCTATTCACACCAAAGGTTCCTTAAAATAACAACGTTGCTGAAAATAAAATAATTGATTGGTTATACAAGAAGATGATTTCTTGTCTGTAACAGTCAAGAGAGGACTACTTGCCAAGAATGGTAAGAACATTCTGCTACCACACATTTAGAAACTGCTTGTAGTTTTATTACGACCTTTTTTGTTTTATATACTCTGCTCACTTGATTTTTTTCTCCAAATTTGTCATCTTTGAAACACATTAATTACATTAGTAATTCCTTTTCTTATGATAACATCCCTGGCTAAGCAACTCTGCTTCTTGAAAAAGATGTTTTTGTGTTTTTTTTAATTTTTAACAGGAATGTCTTTCTGTTTACCTCAGTCTTTGCAGCTCAATCTTAAGTGGCTCATTTAGGAAAACTAAAATTTCATCAGCCATATTGTAGAAGGCAACATACCACAGTGATATGTTCTTATAGCTACAAAGCATAAGTATGAAGAACTAGATCCCAAAATGATGCAAAGAGGATATAGTTCTGCTTTTTCTTGGGCTTCTTCCAGTGTTGCTATAGCTACAATGGAATCTTTCCATTTCAACCTTCCTGCAGTGCAGTCTATTAATAAAACAAAACTAAAGTTTGGCTAGCTAGATAATTTTAGTGGGTAGTTGTCACAGGCTGACTGGTTCCTTTAAGAGGGAGCAGTTGGGCCAGTGCATGTGTGATTCAGCTGAGCTTAAAAGAGGACAACTGAGCCCTAGAAGGAAAAAGATTTGAGTCCAACCCGGAGAGGGGGTCAGGAAGAGGAAGATGAGGCTGCCTGAGACCCAGATGAGAGAGAATTAGCAAGGAAATGATGGCTGGAGTTGCTTGGAGGAGAGCTGAGTATGGAAGGAAAGTAGTAACTGTGAGCTGCTGGTGAGGAGCTTGGAAGAGAGCTGTGGAGTGAGAGCTGACTGGAGTCGGGGTCCCCTGACAAGCAGAAGGCCTGGACAATGGCCCCTAGGAAAAGGAGAAGATCCAGCTTGGTCAGGGGAAGACCATCAAGGCTGATTACTCTTGTGTAGCCCTTCAAAGCATTGTCAGGCATTACAGTGAGCTGTCATTGGTCTGTCCTTGACTGGTAAGTAATTACCATTTTGCCTGGATCTCAGTCACAGGAACACATTTAGATAAAACTTTTAAGTTTACTTGCATATCTTGTCCACATATGTTAATAGAATGCATGCCTATATATGTACTATATAAAACAAAATGGGAAAGGACCCAGACCTGAAGAAGAGCTCTGTATAACTCAAAAGCTTGAATAAAAGATTTATAAATAGTTTTTGCACAAGGCCTTATCAAACGAAGAGAAGCCCAGCAAAAACCAGAAGAGCCCTTCTCTTTTCGCTTCCTCTTTCTCTGTCAACTCCAGAATATAGAAGCAAAATTACACAGGGAAACAACCAAAATCGTTAAGATAAATGAGATTCTTTACGCAATCAATCCAGAGGAGACAGGCTTCTTCCCTAGGAATATTTTGAAACTATTAAGGGCAGTGGCTGCTCTTGACTCTCTCTTACCTGATAAATCACTCAAGAGTTAGAAGTAGAAAGAAAGGAAAGGCAGAGAAACCAAGCAAAAATATTTTTTCCCAGGCTCTGTGCTATATGGCGTATATCTTTATGCTTAAGAAATGATGTAACAAGTCAGAAAGGGAATCCCCAGTAAAACGAAAATGCCTTCAGCAGCTCCAGCTTGTTTTGCAAGAGCTATTCTGACGTGGAGATATGAACTCATCAGTTTCCCTGCCATGTAAAATCAAGTCAGCATGAGCCTAGGGGCACATTGAGAGATCTCTGGGCTTCTTTATTTCTGACACATTCCCCGGATACACTACATTCCTGAGTGGTTAATAACTTCTCATGAAGGCACATGTGGCTCTGGAAGTGGAAAACTGCTATTGGATACTTCAAAATTATTAGGAGGTAATCCTTTTGAGGATCCATTAGACAAAGCTAACACTAAAAGATTTCGCCTATCCACTTGGTAATACCAGGAATAGTTATAATGATATTACAAAATTAAGCAATCTTTTGGAACGTATTCATTCCTCAAATATGAAAAGAGGAGAAAGTCAATGAAACAGGATGAGGGTGATTCAGGAGAGAAATATGTTAAGTGACAAGGTGATACTTTGTATACAATTTTCACAAAATACTTCAAGTCCTGAGCAAATGGTACATTTGGGTGAAGGACACTGTATGCTTGAAAAAAATTTTTTAAACGATATATATTTTGATCAAAAATGATTTCAGTTTTTCTTTCCTATTTCCTTTCTTTTCCTTCTTTCCTTACACATCTCATAAAAATCCTACTGTGAAAATCTGTGGGCTTGCTTATGATGAAGAAGAGAAAATTCTTTTTTTATCTAAAATTGTTTTTCTTCAAATCGGCAGGTCCACAAATCTGACCCACCCAAGATCAATTTGAGACTCAGGGAGAATTGTCACTCTGCAGTAGCACACTTTCTTATTACATTATCTGACACTAGTCTGTGGTGCAGTTGGGACTTAAATTACAGCCTCCCAATACCTTAGGTAGTGCCCTAACCACTGAACCATCCTTCCTCTTCTTGTACAGAAAGCTATTCAAAGGGAAAGATTTGGCCTGTGTTACTGACTGACTGAGCCCAGAATTACTTCCAAAGATGCAAGTACACGAAAGATCCACTGAGCGGATCTGTTTATATAAAGAGAGAGGAGAGGTTTCAGGTAAGCAGAAGCTCATTTATCCTAGAATAAACATTATGGGCTCAAGACAGCTAATTTTCCTGAGGCTAAAATGACACACAGATGATATCCTTTATTGTTAAATTTGGTAGTATTTTTCTTGAGTAGGACAGTAAATCTTTCAAGCAGTCTTTTTTAAAATCTTGCTAATATATCAGTCTGAGTATATAATTTCCAACAGTGTTAGTGTACAGTCTTGCTTTACTTCTGGAACCTCAGCAGCCAAGTCCTGAAGGGCTTTTATAGAGAACAGAGTTAATCTTTTATTATCCATGTACAATTTGAGTACAGCACAAACAGAGCTTAAGTGGTTGATGATTTAGGTGAACGTGCATTTTATACATGTACCCATTTATGCCCCCATCCTGCTAATACTTACACACTTGCATAACTTTTATGTGTATGAGGAGTTTTGTTCAAGTTAATAGAAATAGTCGTATAAATAAAGTTATGCACATGCTTAAATGTTTATAGGATCAGGTCCCTATAGGTTTAGGAGATCGGAATAAACTAAGTCTTCAAATATGTTATGGGCTGTTTGTAAAAAGGATGGTGATCAATTGTTTTCCATGGCCACAGAACATAGGACAAGAAGTAATGGGATGCATCAAGGGAGAACTAGACTAGATATTAGGAAAGACTTTCTAACTACAAGAGTAGTTAAGCTCTGGAATAGGGCTTCCAGGGAGGTTGTAGAATCCCCATCATTGGAGGTTTTTAAGCACGGGTTAGATGACAAAACACCTGCCAGGCATGATCTAAGTTTATTTGGTCCTGCTTCAGTGAAGAGGGCTGGACTAGATGACTACTTGAGGTTCCTTACAGCCCAGCGTTTCTATGTTCCAAAATATTTTACATGAGATGGTAAAATAATGGCAGTTTCTGAGCTGTATTCCACTGATCCATATGACTCTTCTGGAGTAATTTCCAGGCACTACTATTTATTTCAGTATGTGACTAAATGTAACCGTTTGTAAACAAGACGAGGAAGACTTGTAGCACCTTTTGAGACTAACCAGTTTTTCAGCATAAGCTTTCGTGGGCTAAAGTAGGCTAAATCCCATGAAAGCTTATGCTGAAATAAACTGGTTAGTCTCAAAGGTGCTACAAGTCTTCCTCATCTTATTTGCGGATACAGACTAACACGACTGCTAATCTTAAGTTTGTAAACAAATAATCTTGTAACATAAAATACAAAATATGAAAAATTTCGGGAATACATATGTGCTGTTGCTGGCTGCTTTTTGGTTTTATATTTAAAAATAAATTGAAACCAATACACCAACCACACATTTCCAGACAAATATTATTAAATTAGTTACAATTGCTACAGTAATATATACCTTGCAAAAACTACATTCCAGAAACATTCCAGTTAATAGGATCTATGGAATAAGAAGTATGGAAATCATCAATTAAGGAAACAAAGATAAATATTACAATACTTTCATAGTTTGTCTTAAAATAGATACGAAAATTCTAACTACTTAAGTGGCTTCATTGAAGTGGACTGGAGAGAAAAATATGCTGCTAAAAGTACTGCTATTTATTTATTTATTGAAAATGATCCTGTGTACAAGGTTATGGGGAAGATTATTTACTAAGTAAGGCCTTGATCCTGCAACCTGTTCTTCGTGAGCAGATCCTTATGCCCCCACACAATACAAGTTTGAGGCCTAAATCTTTAGCTTGAAAACAAGAAAATGGTAGAAACTTCACAAATTTCGGAACAGTCATTTCTTCAACTGAAAAATGTTTCTTCACATTTTGAGGAAAATTGCTACTTTTTGACAGCTAATCTTCAAATTTTGGAAACAGACTTTTCTCAGTGTTATAAAATGGAGAGTTAGAGGTGAAAAATCAGTTCTACATGCATAGACAAAGAGAAAGTTGTATCAGCCTACTTTCTGTGCAGCAATAGCTCTTCTATTTTGTGATATACATTATCATGGTAGGAACAATTGCCTTTATGTAATAAGTACATCTTGCTGCTTTGATATAATCAGTCTCTCAGATCAAGTTAAAACAGATGCAAGTGGAGCCTTTACTGACATGATACACAAATGTAAAATGTGCGCCTAAACAACCTGGCAGTGCCCCTTTTGAACATGCTGTCTTTAACTATACTGTCACTAATTAAATAATGTCTGTGCATCTTTTAGAAATTTAATAGAACAATCCTATTTACTGACACTTGTCCTTTTTTTGTTTGTCTTTAACCTTGGTTTTCTGTGCAGCAGCTCACTCTGTTATTTATATTGGCATTTATTAATATACATATACAATATCACCATAAATAATAGAATACTTCTGCTGCATTTTGTATACATTAAAAAAAATGGGATGTCCTCCTTAGTAATGTCATCAGGAATATGTACAGCTCTGGGACCAGAGCTTGTTGGTTAGAGAACCCATTCAAGGGGAGCAAAAGAGGATTGTTTCAAAAAAGTTCTCAAGTTCAAAAAAGGTCTCATTCTGCTTCAAATGGATTTTCTAAAGTACAGTGCCTCCATTTCCCCATTGGTAAAATAGATATAATGGTTCTTTCCTTAAAAAAACCACACCACTTTTGAGATCTCAATAGCTGTTATAATGATGTATTTGGGAAGGACAGACTTTGATGTGATATTTATAGCTGTTCTCCATCACACTGTAAACCACTGATGTACATCCCATGATTTCAGTGGAATTACACAGCATTTGTGGCAGGAAAAATGGGTCATGTAGATTCAGTTTGTACCCTAATTTGAGTCTCCTTTTAAAGAAAATATGGATTTTTGAAGGACAAAACTGTACATCTTTTCACTACTGTTATAGAGGAACAATCATTTGTAGGCATGAACCATTCAGATGCCTAGTTTCTTATTTAGGAGAGCAGTGTTTTACCCGAGAGAGTGCCTTCTTTTTGTTTAAGATTAGCAGCCGTGTTAGTCTGTATCCATAAATAAGACGAGGAAGACTTTGTAGCACCTTAGAGACTAACCGGTTCGTTTCAGCGTAAGCTGCTTTCCAAAAAGAGGTGACTCTCTTAAACAGCCTCAAAAGCTGGGTATAATAAATTTCACAGTGCTACAATTTTATGTTGTTGGAGTTCTGTTGCTTGTGCTATTGTACAGATCTTCTGCTCAAAATCTTGCTTACTGTGGAAAGCAAACACTATTGTATTTTCTAAAAGGAAGGAGGATTTTAAACTGTTAGAAATATGGTATATTGTTTAATCTATGTACTTTGTACTTGGTTAAATGGAAGGGAGTGTGAAAGGGGATACAGGGCAGAACATGGGACTAGTTGCTTGGGAGGACTCTGCATCTTCCTGTTCATAAGCAGATTTTCCTCAGATCTACTGTGTTTCCTTCAGTCAAGATTGCTACCCAGTCTTAATTGTTTTTACATGCACTGTAAAAACCACCAAGTCAGGGGACTTGGTTAAAACATAGTTGTCCCCTGTCATGGTAAAAACATGGTTCCATCAGGCAATGTAGATATGGTACCTAACTGCATCCTTCAAGCATACTACAGCTCTGGTCTGTCCCACATCCCACAGACATAGAAATCACAAATTGAATTTGGGTAAGAAAATCCCCTTGCATCACTTACGGCATTATAACACAGTGCTGCTGGATCACCACTAACCTTGTGACATAAGATTTTTATCTCCCACTTCCAACAGGGTGATGACCCTACTTCAGAGTCTCCTTCCTTTTCTGATCTAGGTGCTTTATTGCTATTTTTTTAGACTAATTAGAACACTTTCCAGAGGTTTATTCACTATTACATCTCTCGGTAACAGTGAGACTAAGTATTTGAACTATGAACCTTGGCAATTTTGGGTCATAGAAATTTGTACAGACCTCTTCTTGTTTGTTTTCTGTTCATGTGGCTTTGTATTCCCTGATCTTCACTCTTGAGTTTTGTGGTACTAACTAGTTAACCTGAAAACAGAAATCAAAACTCAAACAAGGCCGCCAACTTTTACCTAGTTTTGGGTAGAGATCATGTGAAATGGCCCAGTTTTTCATAGTTTCAATTCAAAATGGTAACTGGTCAGATTCACTGAACACCTTACAGTGTTGGCCTGAGCTGCAAGTTGTTAAGATGACCCAAAAGCACTTGCTTTTTGTCACACGTTCATTATTACATTAAATGTTTCATAAAGTTCCATTTGGTACACAAAATAAAAACCAGCCTTTCTGTGCATGAAAGACACATCAGCCAACTGTGCATAAGTAGAAGTCTGTGGTTGCTTTATTCCTGAGTTTGGGTGTCATTTGTGAATGGGTCCTAGGCAGCTTGTGGAAAAGTGCCACAAGGTCAGGGAGGTGGAACAAGTGCTGGTTTTCAGCCCTGGCTTTGAGGGCAGCCAGCTTTGTTGGCTTGAATTATAGAGCAAGTGCCAGTTCATAAGAAACTGGTAAAACTCAGAAGGAAACCAGTCTAACGTACTGGCTCTCTTTCATGTTTCCAGTATCTATGTCAGTTAAGCCTTTCTTTATAGATTGTGACTCTGTCTCCAATGTATAAAGTTTTTTGTATACCCTAAAATGTTTGGGATTAATTTCAAACCCTGTCATCTTAAATTGTATCTTTAGAATAAATCGGAAAGAGAAAATATCCACCCTTTAGTTGCATGACAAACATACATCACTTAATCTGGTTTTTAGCTTTCAATATCTAGATTAGCAAATCAAAAACAAAATAAAACGCAATACATAATGGAAAATTTCTTGTCCAAAATATTTGATATATTAAAATATTTACTTAATAAATATTGACCTGCAAATTTAGGGGCCTAGAGTCTGATCCAAAGCTCTTTAAAGTGAATGGATGTCTTTATGTTAATTTCAGTGGATTTCAGCTCAGATCCTTAGTGATTATCACAATGACCATTCATTTTAAATGAGGTACTCGTGCCAGTAATAACAATACCTGGTAATAAGTGTTTGTAAGATTAGGCCCTTAATTAGATTTTTAAATATCCTGCCCTTGTATAGATGTAAATTCACTGTTACACTGTACCTCATTAAATTGTCAATGCAGATATCATTAAAGAAAATAAAAGGCAATTTAGTAACTTATTATAATTAGGTGCTACTTATTTTCTTGCCAACTTTCAAAGGAAGTATTGGTAGAAATTTTAGAATTCCTTTGGTTTCATGATATTTAACAATTGATCAATCCTAATTTCGTAGGAAATATTTACACATGATTTTCTGCTGTGATTTATACACACTTATATTTATACTTTTTTTTTCTGCTTTTCATAAGTCATTTCTAACTAAACATTTTGAGTGTGTGTGCATGAAGAAGGAGGTGGCTAAAGTATAGTCTTATGTATCTTGGAACTAGGGTGACCAGATGTCCTGATTTTGTAGGGACAGTCCAGACTTTTGAGTCATTTTCTTATATAGGCTCCTATTACTCCCACCCCGTCCCGATTTTTCACATTTGCTGCCTGGTCACCCTATTTGGAACATTTTTTTTTTTTTTTTAGAGAAGAGTCTATATTAAAACAGACAAGGTTTTTTGACTCATTTTAAGAAATTCAGCTATGTAAATCGTTATTCCATTTTGTGTGCACGTATTGTGTAAATATGAAAAGCAACTAGGAAAAATTTCAATGAGACTATAAACTTTATCTGTGGAGTTAGTCTCTTTTTAATAGCTCTACAAGATATTTTATCCTTTTTGCTTTTTCTCCAGTATGTTGAGCTCAGGAGATTATATTCTTTCATCTATGTTGACCAGAGGGAGTGTGAATCTTCTTGCTAAGTAGGTATGTTTGCAGAAAGTGATCCCTAAAATATATACAGAAAATGAGGATTAAATGATGGGAAACAGAAAAATGAGTGGCTTCATTTACAAATGTTGCATGAGTATAATGCTCCATTAACATAATTTGGAGGTGCATTTAAATTCAAGTGACAGAAACTGGAGCCAGACAGTTAAATTTAGTTGTGGGGAAGTTATTTTACATTGTATTTTTGGATTTAAAAAGTGACTTCATGCATATGTTTTATTTACTTTAGAAAATTAATACTAAGTGCAGGTTGTATATTGTCAAAATAACACTGTAGTGTAAGAACGACTTACTTTCCCATTACCCCCCAAGAACAAAATCATGGTTACACATTTAAATAAGCACAGAAGACCCCAATTTCTGTTTGTACCATTTGGAACAAAAGCTTAGGTGAAAATCAAATCCTTGAACACAGTGGGCTGAACTTACCACTGACAGAACTGGGCACAATTCAGTGGAATTTTGTTTTCTTATGACAGGAATAAATTTGGCCTACGGTGTTCATTTTTAGGGTAGAATAAAAGGATTTGTGATGTATTTGATCCTGTAGCTGTAATCTACACACATAAAACACCGCCACTCAACAGGGTACTGAGTTCTTTGCTCGTTCACCATGCTCTCATAAAAATATACTAGCCGCAAGTTCTGGTTTAGCTGCTTTAAAGCAATGTTTCAATAGTATAGAGGCAGGGTTTGGACTTTATTCATTCAGAAGTTATGCAATATATTTCTCTATCTCTAATACTTTTATAATCCATAGTACAGTAACTAGGCATCAGCTTTTGTATTTTGACAACAGTAACAATTTCATTTTGACATCATTGTTCTACTTCAGCAGAGTTTCTAGGTGAAGGGTGAATATCCTACATGGTATTTCTGTTTGCGGTTCTATCCACTGATCAAAGAAATGTGAAAACAAAGGCGAGCCAGAGCAAGTGTATTTAGTGATTAGAACATACAGTGTGTACCTGAGTTACAGAATGTTCAATAGAGGAAACCAGTAAGTGATTCTGATCTGTCTACTTTGAAGCATAATTGTAACCTCCTTTCTCAGACTGCTACAAATATTTTATTGTTTCTTCATTCTGACCATCAAACAAATATGTGAAAGTAGGATTAGGATGGCTCAGAAGCTTGATGATGAATGTGAAAACTTTTACTCTCAAAGTTATTGGTTCAAATCCATCCCACGTCAAAAATGCCTTCAGGTCGTTGGCCTCAAATAGCGGGTCATCCTATATCAAATGAGTTGTTGTAATCTAGTTATCATTGGATATGTGTCCATATCATTATGATTGTTGTGTGGTGATGCTCTTCAAGGAGAGGGACAGTCTAGAATGCTAGCCTGGGCTGATACCCTTATTCAGATGCAAAACCTTCCTTTGCCAAAACAATGTGTGAGCTTGTGCAGATCAGTTTCTCTGTACTTTGGTTCCCTATCTGTAGCATGGGAATAATAGCACTCCCCTTTCTCAAAGGAGTATTGTCTGGATCAACACATTAAAGATTGTGAGGTGCTCAGTTCTTTATGTGACTAGACCTTTGTGTTCAGGCTCTGACTTCAAAATTCTCCTGGCTTGGTTTAGGTTATTCACAGTCGTCATAGCTAGGACTTGAGACTACCTGGTCTCAAGGTCTTCCCTGCAGAAACCTTTCCACACTCTCTCTGCAGTCTCTGCCACTTCAGTAATCTGGGTTGGCTAACTCCGGGACCTCTGGCAGTCATTAAAGAACAAGCCACCCTGTTATAGACCAATTAATGTGTTTTCCTGTTAGCACAGTATTGTGTCCTATCAATGGTTCGGTCATACCATTTAGGCAGTGTCCACAGTAAGGGATTCCTCCCTTAGCTCTTCGGTGCATGGCAGCAGGACACCTGTTGCTGTAGCCTTTATAGAGTGCATCAATTCCAACCTTCTCTATCTCCATATTTTTCTTGCTCTGAAGTCTGCAGGCTCACTCAGGAGCTTGGGGGATGGAGTAAGACCATGCCTCTGCCTTTGTAGGGACACTTTGCACCTCTGGGTAGTATGTAGTGTCTCTGCTTTCCTGAGTTGCCTGGCTCTTACAGAGACCCCGCGCCCCCCCCCCCTCCCCGAGGGGCAATAATGCTTTGAATGTAGCACTCACACACTAACATACATTTTGTAATTTAATTGTAATTTTTTTGATGTAAAAACCTGGTGGAATGCCAGCCAGGGATATATCTTCTAGGGCCCTATCCCTTTGAATGTTTGGAACTGTGCTAACGAGGTTCAAGGGGGGAAAGGTCTGGAGAGCAAGATGTGGTCAAAAGAGTTAGGTGTTCCTGGAAAGCTCTCCAGCAATAGGACTCATGTAAGCTGTGATGTGTTGGATTCTGATAAGCTTAAATAAAATTCTTTAGTTTAAAATAACACTCTGGTCTGCATACTTCTCTTCTCCTTGTATCTGCATGGGGGGGGGGGTGGAGAGAAACAATCTGACCTATAGTTTTTAATAGATATATATTAAATATTTATTCATTCATTTTCACATAGCTGCTACTTACAGCAGATTAATCCAGAAACAGTTAATAGCAAACATCCAGGCTGTCATACAATGTCTGTTTTCTGTTGGTGCATTTTGTTTAGACACTGGTTCTTCCTTGGATTTATTCTTAGTGGACCAGTGTTAACATCAGTTTGTTTAACAATCTGCTTTCCATTGCTAATCTGTGGATACTTGCCATAGGAAATTAACATGGTGTGTTATTTCTAAACTACTGCTAAAAAAGGTGTCCTGTGAGTCAGTCTAGTCTTAAGAATGGCATAAATGAGTCTGCTATGTAATGACATGTTTGACATTTCTACTGGAACTTAAAATTTCTCACATAATACTGGGAGTGTACAAAACGTGGAATAATAAAATCTTTCTTGAAATCTAGTTTTCATTATTTAAAACATACTGATTTCAAAAGCAACATATCAAATCAGATTATTAGTAATGCTCCAGAAGTATGCAGTGGCATTAGTAAGAAAGTCTTAAAACAATAAAGGCTGTTCCCATGGAAATCAATGCTAAGACTCTATTGTTAACCACTATGTGTTCAGGATTGGGTCTTAACTGGATCAAAAGTTAAAAGATGGAAGTGCCCCATGTGTTTTAATAAAAAATAATAATAATAAGTAATGCTGTTGTCAGGATTGCCTCCCCACTCTGAACTCTAGGGTACAGATGTGGGGACCCGCATGAAAAAAAGAAATAACTCCCCCCCCACCCCCCCAGCCTATTTTACCAGCTTGGGTTAAAATGTTTTTCCCCAGAACACAAATTCTTCTGTATCTGGACCTGGTACGCTGCCACCACCAAACTAGGTCTAGGGTAGTTTGGGACCCTTTTTTCCCTTTCCGCTAACCCCCCAAACTTCTTCCTTCCCTGGGAAGCTTGAGAGAATAGAAAACCCAAACCTCGCCTGATCCTGTGAGACTTGCCCGATCCAAAACCAGGATCTTACACAATGGAAAACAAGCAGTCAGCTTCTTAAAAGAGAGATTTTAATAAAAGAAAAAAAGAAAGGAATAAATCCCTTATAACCATCAATAGAACAGCATCTACCATAATCAGCAAAAGGATTCAAAAACCAAACCTCTCCCCCAAGGCAGTTTTCTCCCACAGTTGATATCTCTGCTGAAGCTTACAATATCAAGAAGCACCCAGCCAACACTCACCACTAAGAACTCTCCAAGTGATAAAAAGAAGGTAAATTTACTGACTACAATACTTAATAAAATCTATAGTTACAGTGAAAGACACAGCTGTGTTCCTCCCATAGCCGAGGTGAACAGAGAGAGACCCGAAAAAAAATTGAAACTTAAAATCCTTTGTCTCCTAAGGAATTCCTCATTGGTCAGTTGTCCACCTCTGAGGTTACCTTTAGCTTAACCCCTTACAGGTAAACACTAATTTTAGGCTACTTCACACTTATAACAGCTGTATTCTTAGTTTCTGTATTATGGTGTGACAGGGCTGCCAACCCCGCACTAGCCCAGACAGTATTAAGCCAGTAGTACTGACGGGAAGTCCTGCCCCTGCAGTACTGGGCATGCTCCAAGTGCTCTAGGAGTATAAAAGGAAGGAACTCAGCTCATTCTGGGCTGGCAGCTGTAGGAGAAGGATGTGCCAGGGGAGCTCCTGCAGAGGGCCAGCCACAACTACTGACTGCCCCGGTGCCTGGAGCCACTCTAGACTCTCTTGAACCCTGGAGGTGTCAGAGGAGCCAACAGACCCAATTGCTCGTGGAGGATTCGAAGATGCCTGGAGACCCCAACTGCGAGACAGGTAGGAAGTGACCCACGGAGGGGGACAGAGTGGTACTTCCTTCATTCCCCCCGCGGGAGACCTCAGGGTGTTTCGGTAGGATCTCCCTGCTGAGTCAGTGACTGTGCTGCCTTGCAATGCGGGGAGACTGTATGGACTTTGGTCATTAGGCCATGCTGCCTGCAACCCGGGGCAACTCTATGGACTGTGACCATTAGGCTGCGTAAACCTTGACCTATGGTGATAGTTTGTTCAGGAAGGACCTGCACAAATATGTTATATTTAGAGTGTTCTCTCTAAGTTTTTAGAGAGAACGTACACAAAAAATTCACTAATGTTTGTTGCTAGTAGGGGGCTATGGACTACCACAAAGAGCATGTTACTGTGCTAACCTGAATACCATTATATATGTCCCTACATTAAAAGAACATTATTAAGGTTGTAGAGTCAAGCATTCAAACATTAGACTACATCTACACTACAGCAGGGATTGACACTCTGAGATTGATCCACCAGCTGTCGATTTAGCCGGTCTAGGGAAGAACCGCCAAATCGACAGCAGATCACTCTCCAGTCGACCCCTATACTCTACCCCTGACAAGAAGAGTAAGGCAAGTCAGAGTTTCTCCCATCAACCTAAACTACATAGACTCCAGCTACATTATTCACATAGCTGCAGTTGCATAGCATAGGTTGACTTACCATGGTAATGTAGACATAGCCTTAGAAAAGTCAAGAATTAAGTTTGCCTGTACAGTGTTAATTTAGCCCCCTTCTATTTAAGCATTATGGTACAGTCCTTAATTTATGATCATAAATTACCTTTTTTCTACAGGACCCCTTCAGAGCTCAGGAAATATGGTACTCACTTAAGGACCTGCTATTCACTATTTTCTTTTCTCCTCCAGTGTTCAATGTGATATTACAGGGCTTATTTGCTTCTCCCTCCCGCACCTGCCATTTCCCTCACTGGCTTTTTCTTTTCTTTTTTTTCCAGTCTCTCTTAGGGTGACCAGACAGCAAATGTCAAAAATCGAGACGGGGTGGGGAGTAATAGGAGCCTATATTTAAAAAAAAATAAAAAAAATTCTGGACTGTCCCTATAAAATAGGCACATCTGTCACCCTAGCCTAAACTCCTTGTCCCAAACTGCTCCTTTCCCTCCCCTCACCCCTAATTCAACTTTTATCTCTTCTGTATTCAAATTGGATGGCTTCTTCCTCCTCCCATGGCTGCTGGATGCCAGCAGGAGGGTCATAAGAGACAGGCTTCCTGTTCTAGTGCCTGACCTAGAGCAGCTGGGAGCAGTAATTACTAGGAAAGTCTTTCTGATTTCCCCCATGAACAGTCAAGTCACACTGAGAAATTGAGAGAGGCTGGAGCATGCTTCTTGAGGAGTGATTATCTGGATATTTTAGCTGTTAAAATATGAGATCTCTACTGTACATATGTGAGTCTTTTTAAGAAAATTATTGCTTGGCCAAGTCTTTGGCAGAAGGTGGACTTCGTGTCCAGCAATATGCTTTTTTCCTTCACCCTGAAAATCTGCCCATCTTCAAGTCCCTCCTTCAAAGCATATGGGAGCTAAAGCATTTCAGAGAAAAAGTCTCAAGCATTCTTTAACATGGAAAAATATATTTTGCTCCTTGCCTCGTTCTTGGAAATGGCTTAACTCTTTTTGGCTGAAAATTCCTTCCTCCTTCCCCCACTTCCCGCAAAAAAACCCAAACAAACAGAATGTCCTGAGGCACATGCAATTGTGGCCCAAATGGTTAGTTCTGCAAAGTTATAAGTAAGGTTACGATTTAGTCACGGCAGTCACAGACTCCATGACTTCACTGGACCTCCGTGATTTCTTCCTCTTCAGCTGTCAGCAGCTGAAGCCGGGGCTGCAGTCAGGCTGTGCACCCCTGTCCCATAGCTGCGGCCTGCTCCGGAATGGGGGTTATGCAGGGGCTGCGTTCCCCTGCCTGGTGGCTGCAACAGAGGCCGTGTGCCCCC
Source organism: Dermatemys mawii (assembly GCA_007922305.1). NCBI lineage: Eukaryota > Metazoa > Chordata > Testudines > Dermatemydidae > Dermatemys > Dermatemys mawii. The sequence continues at coordinate 29,085 of ML677327.1, read as the reverse complement.
TTCACAGCTTCCCAGAGCCATCCCTGCTTCCCTCCTGGCTGCTGCCGTGGCTTGGCAGGGGCTGCAGCTGGGCTTTGCACCCCTGTCCCACAGCTGCAGCCAGCTCTGGAGTGGGGGCTGCACCCCCACTGTGGCCTCTGGGGCTGTGCCCCTCACCATGGTGAGGATCTTTGCCTGTCAGTCCTTTCCTCCCCCATGGGTCTCCATTCCCTCATGTAGCTCTGGCCCCAGTTATTTTGAGTAAAGTCAGGGACAGGTCACGGGCGCTGTGAATTTTTGTTTATTGCTCGTGACCTTTTTTACTAAAAATAACTGTGACAAAATCTTGGCCTGAGTTATAAACAATTGAAAACAGGGCCTTAGTAAGGTTTCCCTTCACTTCCCATAATATCAGCCCAACCTACGATACTGTTCATTCAATTAAATTTTTGAGAAAGTAAGCAGTCTTCAAACCTACTAAGAGAATAATCTAATAATACAGATAGGAAAAAAAATTACATTCTTGATTAACCTTCACCAATTATTATACTGACATAATTTTAGATCTTTCTCCTTTTTTTTTCCTTAGTCTGTTATTTTTAATGTAAATTGAATCAGAAGCATTTGTATGTGTTGTTCATTTGCCTTCTAACATAAGGCCATAGACTTGCCTCCATTATTATGACATGAAGAGGGGGCAGAACAGTCCAAATCTCACAGAGAAGGACGTAGGGTGAGAAGAGGAATGTTCTTATAAGCCTACTGCGTAGCTTGTCCTCTCCCTTTTACAGCTGCTATGCAGATGCAGTCTCGTCTGCTGTGGGAGGCATAGCTGAGGGAAGTCAGATGAGCAGCTGCTCTGTGAAGCCTGCCCTCCTCTAGGGCAAAAGAACTTACAATTCAGAATAAAGCTCAGAAGTTACTGCTGCCCTCATTAAATCCTCCTCTGTGGCTTTCAGTCATTGCCAAAGGAATATTGAAGGGGAAAGCCAGCCAATGGCAGAATGCCAAGTTTGCTAGATGTACTGCAGTTACTGTGAGAGGCCTAGATGGGAGCATCAAGTAAAGTGGATTTTCATGATGTATTTTCCCACGGATCTCAGTCTGCTATGTGTTTTGGAGGCCCTGTCCACTTCTTAGACCCAGCTCTGAGAAGAGAAAGCGGTGGGTGGGCGATAGGACTTAAAACTGCCTCTGTTAAATATTCCCCTGTGAGCCTGTTTTCAGAAGAAGGAAAATTTAATTGGTTCATTTTTTAAAAACAGATGCTTTGCTTGTCCATAAAATTTGCTGTATTTATAAAAACATTTTAAACTGTGGAGATTCACAATATGACTTTTTTTAACCAACATTCTGTCAGTGAAATGGGAAGACAAATAGAAATGTTGTTTTGACATAGGTAAAGCACACTTATTTTGCTAACCTATAAACGCTATTTCTACAGCTGCATAAACAAACCTATCCCAGGTTTTAGGTTTGTAATGAAATTTGTGAAAATGATTTTGGGCCTTGCTACAAATACTACACAGTTGTGTCATGAAGGTTATCTAGAGCCCAATTCCAAAAGTCCATATGCTAAGTATCTCTGAGGAGGCATTCATTAACTCAGAGATGAGGCCCATAGTTAGGCCATGAAGATGCCCAGCTGTTCTGTCCATACACTCAACAATTTGACTAGAGGAAATTTGGACTAGGTGGGCCTTTCTAAGGGAGGGAGAATGAAAGGAGCAGAGCTGCGTCTGAGAACTGCTCCTTTAAGAGGAAATGAAAAGGAGCAGAGTACCCAACTGGATGGAAAACCAAGGCCCTTCTGTGCATTCAAAAGAGCAGTATGGGTAGTAGTTGCAGAGGAGCTCTGCAAAGACATGAGAACCAGCATCTGTTGTTGATTTGATGTGGGGCATCGTTGATTGGGGTAGCAGTGATGGCCAGAATTAATCGGTTAAATGGATTTATTGGAGGGAAACAATCTGTCAGAGATGCGGGGGGAGGGAGAGTTGGTGGGAAGTTAATGTGTGGCAATATAATTAAATGGGTATGACTTTGAAAGGAGGCTAGCTTTGGAGGTATGGCAGCATAGGTTTCTCCCAGGTTAAGAGGCTTTAATCCTCATATGAGGTACTGGAAACTCTTCAAGCCTTGAATGCGTTGAACTTCTTAAAGTCTTTCATCATATTTCAAAAGCTCAATAATTACACTGAAGTTATTTTAAGTAGTTTTTTTTTAAAAAATCAAACTGACATATGTGATCTACTGATGTAAAGTCCCTATGGGGCAGACTGGCAACTCTGCTTCCATCATGATATAATACAAAAAGTATGCTACCCATCCAAGCTGTGGCTGTTATCTCCGTATGATGGAAAATGAGCTGATGAGTACTGTGCCTCTTCCCATAAGGAAGCCAGAAAGGATGAGCATTATGATGTACTCGCACTGTTAATTGAAGGGAAACATTTTGCAGATAAGAGCGCTATTATTCATAGTTTCGTCTGAGCCAAATTAAGAGTCATACAAATTTGTGTGCCATATCTATAAGATGTGTGTACAGTAGCATAGGACTTTCAAATCAATAGGAATTTTTCAGCCGTTATTTGAGAACTATCTTGGAGATAGACTAGCTGTTTCTGTTCTGTAGATGTGAGTAGCATTCCTTTTCTTTGTGTAAAAGTTCCTTATAAAAACACATACTTGTGTAATGAAGATATAAAGGTAGGATTTTTACTGAAGTATTTTTTTTTAAAATGCAGCCTGAAACATTTTTACAATAGTACCAAAATATGCTTCCTATGCCTACGTTACAATCATACAATCAAAAAGCTTACATAAACCTAGGAGTAAATATAGAACTCCATTTGTATTTCCTCAGTACAAAGTCAATGCCTGCTTCTGCTCTGCTGAGAAAATTCTCAAAATGTGCACGTTAGAATCTAATTAACAGATTTGCTGCTGAAAAATTGGTATGGCTACATGGTATTGTTTCATTTAAAAAACACAGCTTGAATTCTCATTTTAAGTATAGGCATATTTGGGGAGTGGCAGGTGGGAATTTGGGCAGAGGGGCAAGCCCTGGGCAGGTGCAGAATTTGCTGTCCCCCTCCCTCCCTTGCAACGGGTGGCTGAGTTGGCCTCACTGTGCCCCCATAGTTTGATGTCTATATACCTATGGTTTTAAATGCAAAATAAACTGTAAATGAGACTACTCACATGCTTAAACTTACACTTGGCTTTATGTGTTGGCTAGATTGGTGCTGCATGGTCAGCACCTTACAGTATCAAGCCCAAATAGTGGATGTTTTGCTCTGAGTTTCTGGCCCATCCCCAGAGCTAAATAGGCCATTTGTCAATTTTATGGACATAATTGACTAATTCCTAGTGTAATCTCCATTCAGTTGTGTTGAATTTAGTCAGGTTGCTGTGGGGTATAAGCCAGCACGGAATTCTGTTCAGAGTGTTTACATTTAATATGATTAATATGTGAGAAAATCTTGACTCATTGTAATTCTGCTGTTGACAGTTCAGAAAATCAACCCTGTAATGGCAACTGCTGTTGAAGTCATTAATGCTGGCCTTTCTTTTTTTTTTTTTTTTAGTGGACAAGGTTGATAACACCCACTAAACTGAGTCAAGATCAAAACAAAGTTAATTCACTTTAAAAGTTAACACCATCTACCTGGATTAAACTAGTCAGCATTTTTCATGCTGCCTAATATTTGTCTGCTTTGTTTCCACAACTTCCACGTGAAACAAACTGTGGTGATATTTAGAATGCAGATTTCCCTAAGCTATTTTGCCAGCTGTACAGTTTCTGAATGTGATTTTGTTGTTTTACAGATGATACAGTAGGAGGTTTTGGGGAAAGAATCTGAGACTTGTCTCAAAGATCTGTTGGAGGAAAAACTGAAAAGAGGAAAAACAGAATGGACAACTTTTGAAGATTTTATTAGAGAACAGAAATTAATTGGAAACATATAAGGTGGACTTGGAGTAAGGAATTTTAAAAAGCATCCAGAAATTGGTAATTCCTGGTTTGGCTCAAGGTCTTGGGTGGTAATGGATACCATTGAGACTGCAAAGCTTGAAGAGCACATGGAAAGTCAGAACAATGATACCTCAAATGGTTATGTTCGACCTACCCTATCTATCAGTGAAGAGAGCAAAAATGGCAATGGCAAACCTAAGGGTTTACCTAATGGTTTGCGAAAAGGCGCAAAGAAATATCCGGACTATATTCAGATTTCTATGCCTGCTGAATCTAGGAACAAATTTCCTTTGGAATGGTGGAAAACAGGCATTGCATTTGTGTATGCTCTCTTCAATTTAATTCTAACGACTGTCATGATCACCGTGGTTCATGAGAGAGTACCTCCCAAGGAGCTCAGTCCTCCATTGCCAGATAAATTTTTTGATTATATTGATCGTGTGAAATGGGCTTTTTCTGTATCAGAAATAAATGGAATGATACTAGTTGGATTATGGCTAATCCAGTGGCTATTTCTCAGATACAAGTAAGTAGCTATATTTATCTCTGCTTCTACTTTAGTAACAATTTGCTTCTGCAACCCTTACTCATGTTGAGTAGCACTTTTCTCCATGAGTAGTTACAGTGATGTCCCAAAATGAGTATAGGTAATAGAAGGTTTAAAGGAAACTTGCAGCTAGGCTCTCAAGCCAACTCTACTCTGATGTATGGCTACAAAACCACAATTAAGTTTCATGGAAAATGTTGAGGTTTCAAAATTTGTTTTCATTCTGATGCAGAATAAAAGCAATACCTTTTTCAGAGCAGGGACCTGAAACTCTGTCTCTCACATCCCCCACAGAGCAATTTAACCACCATGCGATCAGTTATTCTGAGAGAAATCTCTGGCTAGAAACTCCATTGTGGATTTGAGAGCCCTTACAGGTGAAATTTTCATTAAAGTGATAACATTCCCCAAAACATTTCAGTTCTGACTAAACTGCACTGTTTGACAGAAAGTGCCGTGAGTCCTTAGTACCCCTAAGTAGAGCTGATTTAAAACATTTTCAGTGCAACTTTTTTTTAAAAAAAAATATTCTGACACAGCATTAGACAGTTCACTAGCACTAAACTGGATACTCGAGCTAGTTACATCTCTGAGAACATCAGCCCATTTTTACCCCCAAATCATCTCCTTTTTCCTTAAGAAACAATCTCTACAGACACTTGAAAGGAAAATAAACTTTATTTGACATGGGATTGAAAATGAAAAGGAAATTACAAAATAATTACCAAGCAAAATAAAAACGTTACTAGGAGAACACTAGTGCTATTAAATAGGTCTGAATTTACTTACCACCTAGTGGTTAAATGAAACAAAACCATTATAAAGAAATTTGCTGCAAATATCTCTTAACTGCAGCACATTCATGTTTCAATTTCTGTCTGTCTGTCTCTCTCTCTGTCTGTCTGTCTGTGTGACCTGAGACAGCAAGATGTGTCCAGGCAGCAAATATTGTATCTCTCTCTAATCTCACATGGAAGTAGTACCATTGAAGCTTTTTTTTTCATATTAGTTAGATCACAATTTAAAAGCTCTACTAGCTGTAGCCTCATTACATTTAAAAGTTATGCAAAAGACACCATATCTCCTTCTCTCCTTGTGACAAGTAAATATATCCTGCCTTTCAGTTTGTGCTTACTTTTTTCTCTCTCCCTCCCTCCTTGTTTTCAGATCAATAGTGGGACGCAGGTTCTTTTTTATAATTGGAACTTTGTACCTGTACCGCTGTATTACCATGTATGTTACCACCCTACCTGTGCCTGGAATGCATTTTCAGTGTGCTCCAAAGGTAAGAAATCTTGGTATTGGCCAAAGTATTACACCAAATACAGTATCTGAGAAAGACATATTGGTACATTCATTTATTTAATAGAGTTAATGTTTTCTCCACATATTACATGATATTCTTCAGAGATAAGTGTGGCTTGTGGCAGGTGTCTTCATATTTTTATTTTGGTGATTGCTAGATTTTTCATTTTCTTTTGGTATATTGCTGTTAGTAAGGAAGGATTTTGAACAGTGAGCATCTTTAGGAGTAGAGACTACAAGGGAGTAGTATTACAGCAGATTGATTGCCCATTTTGTTCTTGGTTTTATGTACATATAGATACATCAGTATTATTCCAGGCTAGACTTTGTTTTAAAAAAACAGCCATCTAGGTTCATACCTTCAGGGAGATTTTTTTCGGCTGAGACCTACATAATAAATATACCTTACTGTAGTTTGTCAGCTGACCTACAAACCTGCTACTTGGAGGACAAGCTAGTGAAGCTTTGCATTGCAGCTGGATTTTTGAGAGGCAATGGTGGCATGCTGTAAGCATGTTTGCCAGTGATGCTGTTTTGGTCACGGCTGTCCGGGGCTTTTAAATCCAGTTTGGGCAGCTGACACTCGTGGTAAAAGATATGTAAAGATGGGGAAAGCAAATTCTCCAAAAAAAAATTTGGCAAATATTTGTGGAAATTTGGTTGTGTTTGCCAGTGGTACTGCCAGAACTAAATGATAAAATGCTCTAAATGTTAGACCAATTGTGTGTGGTGATGGTGGAGAAGAACTGGCTTAGGTTTCTGTTATGATTACTCCAGGTTGCCAAACTCAGATTCCATAGCTACTTCAAAAAGATTTCTTTACTGACGTGTTAAGGACTATTGAATTGTTGCTTTTTTGGAAGTTTTTCTAATACTAACATTGGCACATTGCAGCACCTACAGTGTAAATTTTATTCTAAATTGCACATTTTTGTTTTCAATATTCATCCCATCCTTGAATACTGCAATTAAAATTGGATATTTGACCATTAAAAATGGACTTTATCCTACCAAGTATCGCAGAACAAACATTAGAGCCACTCGGGACAGCTTTGAAGGAACAGAATTTCTCCCTAGCAACTCAGTTCAATGAATTAATATTTCAGGGCTACTCCTAGAGATGGGGGAGGGGCATAGGCATTCTTGATATAATTGCTTGGTCTTAATTGAAGTTAAACCAGGGATGAACATGTCTGGGGAGTATATAGTAAAACATATGAGACTGTGTAAAATTTAGTTGGTTGGTTTGCAGTGTGTGAATCATTTCTTCAGTTTTGATTCATGTCTCCCCCCCCGCCAACAAATTAATTATAGTGAAAACTGATATGAAACTGACTTAGAGTTTGCACAGTATCAGTAAGAAACTGTAAATCACTTCAAGTGTATTTGAAAAGTCTACAAACATGTCAACAAACGTAGGCTGAATTTAAGCCCCAAATTAGAGAGAGTGAATGACTTGCATGTAATTGGACAAAGAGTGAATGACTTGCATGTAACACCTCTCACAATAATAATTTATATTGATTCTGTTAGAACCATTTCTCATAGTTGAGGGAAACTTTACTTGTATATCCCCATAGTGGTCCAGCAAGGGCACCTGCTCTCAGGTTCCAGGCCCCTAGTCATTGCCTTTCTTGGGTAGAGGACTGCATGTCTCTCTCCCTCCTGACCAGGGCATTTCCAGGCTGCAGAGTCCTTTGACTATAATATCCCCAGCAAAAGACAAGCTGCCTCATCAAGCTTCTCCTGCTTTCTTTTCAGAGACTACTACCGGAGTAATTGCCAACAGTTTTGAAAGTTATCACATCACACTTCCCATGAAAGCATATTTATTCGTATGATAAAAGCATTACAAGAAAACATATTAAAATATTAGCATATGTGTAGGTTCTTTTATTAAGCTTACTAGAGATCACTCCAACTGCCTCCCACATGGGTTCTGGCAGGTCAGTCCTTCAACCCTCCCAGAGGATTCTCTTTTGTGGTTACAAGTTCATAACAGCTTCAGCTCAGAACCAGTACCCAGTCTTATGAGGCCTCAGTAGGCCAAGTCCTTCCAACCCTTCCTTAAGGATTCGGGCTCTCCATGGACCAGAGTTCCTGTCTTGTTTACTGATTGGGAAGAAAGCCCCAAGTCAGCTTAAACTCAGCTAGTTATTCAAAAGTCCTTTCTTTGTTGGTCCCTGGAGAATCCAAACTGGGTCTTTGAACTGTCCTCCGAGCAACAGGTGATCAGCAGATAAAGTCACCTACTCAGGATGACGCTTCAAAGGCTGAGTTCAAAGGTACTTCCTAGAAACTCCACTTCACACACATTGTCCCAAAAGATCAATCACGTCTGCTATATTGTTTCATAGTCTTTTGAAGTTCGTATCTCCTTATTGAATTTTTAGGAGGAACAAGGCTTAACTCTATAAGGTTGGCCCAGATATTGTAGGATACTGTCATATCTGTCACACCATTATTGAAAGAGAGTTCTGTGGTACATCACACAAGTGACAAATATGTAATATGGATTTACACAATTTTTGGTGTCCACCCTTTTGAAATATATTGTACCTCATCCTGATCAATATTACATAATGCATATCGAAAGCTTTGTGGTTATTTTTATGAAGGACATGCACATTTTGATTGGCAAACAAGAAACAAAAAGGTTTAAAATCCAGCAATGTAAATCCTAATCTACTCCAGTTATGTCCAGCCTTGGTGGTTGACAGATTTTTCTGGTAAATATGCTATTATCTTTGAGAAATACATAGACAATAGACAAAGAAGATAGAGCTTTTCATTATTATTTTTTAGACACAAGTTGATTTAAATTTCTTGTCCAAAAATATATATTCTTCATCTTAAATTTTTCTCATTTCCCAGTTGAATGGAGATTCTCAGGCTAAGGTGCAGAGGATCCTACGATTGATTTCTGGTGGTGGTCTGTCCATAACTGGATCCCACATCCTGTGTGGAGACTTCCTGTTCAGTGGTCACACAGTAATTCTGACACTCACCTACCTGTTTATCAAGGAATGTAAGTTACAGTATTTAAATACAGTTGTGTGGCTGATGCCTGCGTTACAAGAAGAGCGCTTAAGCTAAAAGCAGTTTGTTGCATTTATACGTTTTTATTTTTTACAACATAAAGTAAATGGCAAAACTGCAATACACAGTTTGACAAAATGCATGTGACCCTCCCAGTGGGTGGCTTCTGGAATGAGTCTGCTGTGATTGTACATAGTATGCAAGTACAATAATATCCTGGTATATGGTGTGGAGCTTCAGGGTTTTTAGCAAACATCTGTGTGTTTTGGGAGACTGATGATGTGGGAGGGGGATGGTAAAGGCAAGTTTTTGAGAGAGGGACTGAATCAGATGGGTGCACAAAATGTTTATCACTTCTGTTTGAGGTAATCAGCAAATAATCCTCTAGTTAATTATTTGAGAGAGTGAGAAATAACTCCCATTGAAGCAAAGGGAGTCACGCCTGCTTACACCAGTGCTGAATTTGGTGCTGAGTTTTTGGCTTGCACAATGGAAGATACTTTTTTTTATCACCTCATTTTACAATGGTCAGTCAAAAATCCAGCTCCTCAGGGCAGTAGGGAACTCCGGGGCTTCTGGAGTCTGACAGTATGAGTTTCAAGATTATGTAACTCAGGACCAGACAGTAAGTAAGCTGCAATATGTATACACCCCTTGGACCTCAATAATTTGGCTACTTGTTTGGCCCTATGTGAGTACACTAGCATTTTCTTTTAAATTCACAGCATAGTGTGTATCTAAAATTAGAATCTGTCCCTATTTCATTGCTGATTTCCTGAGCACTTTGACTGAGGCATTGGACCTTTATTACATTATTTACCTAACTTCAGCACACAGGATAACTTAAAACGTTCTTTTTTGTAACAAAAGAATGTCCCATTACTTGATGATGAGGCAAACAATATTACTTGACAGTGTAAAAAAAGACAAAGAACTTCCATGTGGACATAAGACCTTTATTTCTTTAAACAAAAAAAAGGAGTATAGCATGGTGACTGTTAAGTCTAAGTCTTTGTACTCTGAAATTTTCTGGGATTGTATTGTGTGTAATTAATCAAAACTGCTAGAAGAACACATGGCATTCAGTCTAATGTTCCATGAGTAGGTAGCAACAGGATTCCCTGCTTTCTGTTTTATTAATTTTGTATGTGTATGTTTGTTATCACAGTTTAACAGTGGTCATTTAAATCTTCTCCTGTAATATATGCCACAGGCAAGATATATTTAACTCCTTTTTTTTTTTTTTTTTTTTAATACAGTAGCATAATTCAGATGTCTTTAAATAGCAGGGTAAGGGTGGGGAAGAATAACAACCAGACTGTACTTATAATAAGCTTTGTAAATGTTGCCTAAAAATTGGTCGTGTATCCCATCTGAATTCCTCTGCTTTGTAATCAAAGTGCTGAGTACATCAGAAGTGCATAATTTACTCATTTCTATTTCCTGTGTAATTAGGAAAATGTAGTTTTCTAAGGAAGAGCATATATTATATCATTGTTTTGGATTAGAGGTTATTTGCAGTATGCTGTACTGGTCTCTTTGATCAGGCATGTTTCTTGTGAGAGAGACGTTTATTTCTGGGTGTAGTTTTTTCCCCCTTTGCTGCTCCCTACCCTCCGATCTTTGGGTATTGTCAGTGCATTTTACTCATAGGCAGGAAAGGCCAAGGGAGCTTTCTCTAGACCCCGTGCTTCTTTCTCTCAGAACAAGGGAAGATCTACTAGTGAGGAGTATCCCTTCTGTCTGATCCTCAACGAGATGACGGGATATAACTCCAAATCTTGGTCCACAAATCAGTGGAGTGGACTCAGCCTTAGCATTTGCACTTTCTGTGGGGATTCTATGATGTAGTTTTTCAGTTTCTCCCCTTCCTCCAAAACATAACTTGAGTCCTGAGTACAGTAAATAGGTAACACTATGCACGAGGCCAGCCTCTTTAGGTAAGATCACTGATATAGTATTTACGTTACCCCAAACCTAACAGACTCATTTTACATAAAAAGTGGGCTGGGAATCCTGGGCGGGGGGTCCACCGCCAGCCTTTCACTGTAGGGGAAGTGGAGCCCAGCTGCCTGTCGTCATGATGTCCACAGTTGCCAACATCAAAAAAATAAATAAATAAATAAATAAATTTCCAGCTAAACTGCAAGACTGCCAGCTTCTGGAGGGTTGTGGGCATTCTGGATAACTTTTAGCACTTGTATACTGCTTCACAAACATGAACAAATTAATCATCACAGTGTACTCCCATATGTGGTATACAAGCCCCATTTCATAGACCAGATACCAAGTTAGAAAAAAAAAATTGTATGATTTGACTAAAACCACAGAATAGTCAGAGCTGGGATTAGAAGCCTGCAGTTCCTTGCTCCCAGTTCCATGTCTAACCCATTAGAATAGATTGCTTCTTACTCTATTGAGCTTACTCCTCTTGTGGCCAGAAGCCATTTTGGATGTCAAGCAGAAGAGCAGCTTCAGTTGAAGGTAGCTGGTTGGAAGGCATCTTGCAATTAACATCCAAAACAGGAGGTTGGACAGCACCACCCACGCTTAGCTGTGAATTGGTCTTGGTCCTCTCTCTACCAAAATGGTGGAAGGCCTCTGCATTACTCCATGATTTTTAGAGAGAATTACAGTGACAAACTTTTGAGTCTTAGTGGTCAACTTTTGATCTTTCTTTGGTAATATGAACTAAAAATCATTTTAAAAATGAAAGCTTAGATTTAGTTTTCACCATCAAAGGTCCCTCCGGTGAAGGTCTATGGGCCCTAATGGCTGTATTTCAGCAAATTATACTTCTGCATCAGTAAGCTTTCTTAATTGTTCAAAGCGCATTTCTACTAATGCAGAGATTTTTCTCTTTCTCCATTAATATACATGTATAAAATCATATAGGTTCAAATTAAACTGCTAAAGTTAATCTTCTTTATTTATAGAAACCTATAATTCTCTCTCTTTGATAGACTCACCTCGTCATTTTTGGTGGTATCATTTGATCTGCTGGCTGATGAGTGCCGCTGGTATAATCTGCATTCTTGTCGCCCATGAACACTACACTGTGGATGTTATCATTGCTTATTATATCACCACAAGGCTCTTCTGGTGGTATCACTCTATGGCTAATGAAAAGGTAAGTGCAAAGGATATGTGTGTGTATGTATGTAAACCCGTTATAAACTCAATAATGGTCTCTCCTTGTAAATTCCACAGTAAAGGTCATAATGGCCTTAAAATTATTAGATGTGGGGCAAAAATAGATTTTTTTCCACAGAAATTGAAGCAGATGTTTATTTCTTCTTAACATGGGCTCCAATTCAGGAAAGCACGTAATCTGTCATTTCTGGCATGCATGCATTTTTTAAGATCTTACTTCTTTCTAAACATGAATACTTTATCACTATTTTAGGTAGATAGGATAGGCCACACCATAGCTTAATTAGGGTATAGTAGCTACTAACACTATTAGAGATCTTAAATTATGCAGCTTCTTAAAAAATTCTAGTTACATTTCCTACAGTAAATTGGACAAAGGTTGGCTATATCTTCTGTGTGTGTTTTTGTTTGTTGTTTTTTTTTAAAAAAAAAAGTCCTCTGGCTTTAAATATACAGTACTTCTTTTCAATTTGAGTCTCCTCTTTATTCTTTTATTGTGTGACACGTTAGAAAGTGTTCAGTTCTCACTATGCCATTTGTAATATGGAATACTCAAGTCACATCAAACTGTTTTCCTTTCCAGGTTAAATAAACTTACTATTTTCATTCAATTATACTGTAATTGTAATAGTCTTCTTTATGATTCAGCTAATGTGAGTGGTTCTACTGTCTAAACTTGTTAAATTGTTTTTTCCCCTCTCTCCTCCCCTATAGAACTTGAAGGTCTCTTCCCAGACTAATTTTCTCTCTCGAGCATGGTGGTATCCAATATTTTATTTCTTTGAGAAGAATGTACAAGGCTCAGTTCCTTGCTGCTTCTCATGGCCAATATCTTGGCCTCCTAGCTGCTTCAAATCCTCATGCAAAAAATATTCACGGGTTCAGAAGATGGGAGAAGACAGTGAAAAATCCACCTGAAAGGAAGATGAAGAAAAGAAAGACAGCATCTGCTCTTTATTTATTTTACCAAAACATTAATGCTATAACCAAAGTTCTTAAAAGGACTAGATTGTAAAGGAATAAGTGGACCAAATTCTCGTGTTAATGTACAAGACAATTGTAGACAAAATATAACACCCCTTGATATGTTTTCTATTCATCACATTGTACAGGGCTATTCTACTCTTCAGTACTAGGAATGCACCATAGATGGGATTTGTTCCTGAGAAAGAAAAGAAGCAGTAGTTTGATTTACTTATGAGACTGAGGTTCCAAAGAACACACCACACCTTTTGTTGTTGATTATCACTTGTCCACAAAATCTAATCTTTAGAGTTCTGGAGTTTGAGGGCAAAAGCATACTAAAATTTAAAGTTACAATATCTGTCTACAGTGGTGGGAAGTGGTTTATTGTATTCTTCTTGCTAATGAAGGTAAAACTTGTGACTATATGACTGGTGAAACCGGAAGTGCGCCTTGACATGTTATGTTCTATGGGAATGAATGTACTATGACCCTGAAGTAATTCCACCTCCCACGTACTCTGATATACCAATTTTTACATTTTGTATTGGTAATTTTATATAAAAAAAAACTTAAAAAAAAAAATCTGAAAAGGAAAGCAGTTGTGAGATGAGATTGAAAATTGGAAACAATAGCTGCTAACATCATTGGAGCTCTACAAGCATGGAAGTATTTTTATTTTTAAAACATATCTATGTAACAAGATAAACATTTAATGGCAAGTTAGCCTGAATCTATCTGTCTGTGTATATATAGCTATGTAATACATATAGGTGTATATATACATACTTTGTGTATTCACATACACTAATCAATATTAGATATATGAAAAGAAAGCTGTGTATAATGTGTTATTGTAAGCAAAACTCCCACTGATTTCCTTCACCTGCTTCAGGACTCCTAAACGGAAAATGTAAAAATCAAACATTTTAAATTTTTTAGTTTCTGTATCTTGATGACATTATTATATAAGCATTGTGCTTGAGAGCCTGATGTTATGCATTTAGAGGTTTGGGGTTATTCTTTTTCTTATAAACTATTGGCACAAATCTCAGTGACTCATAAACAGGTGCCAAGGTGAATACACTCCAACAGCAACACTTCTTCCACTGTTACCTAACAATATTTATTATTAAATGGTGCTGTCATATGAATGACCTGCTATTCCTTCGTATCAGGACTTGTTTGTCCAACCAAAGTATCTACACAAGTATGCTGGTTTAGTGTGTGGGAATACACAACTTTGTTAGTGTACAGCAGAACTGCAGATTAGCAGCCAACCTGGTCAGCGCTGTTTTTGTTGTATTTCATGATGTTCTTGGGAAAGCAAAGTGGATACTGGGCACCTCAGAGTTTAACAGTTTATTTGTTCTGTATTTATTTCCTCAGCTACTCTATTTTTATTTCGAAAACTTCAGTAAAAGCTGGTCCCAGGGAAATAATTGCATTAATAGTTAAATTAACCTGTAACTTGAGTGAAAAATTTGCTCTTATTTTTAGAATGCCTTGACAAGTGTGAACACTAAAAAGTAAATTAAATAATGACACTCATTTTAAAAATATCCAGTTAAAAATTGCTACAAATAAAATGCAATGTACTGTACCCAGTTCTGATTCCTTTCAGTTCACAGGGTTGATGACTAAAATAGTACACCAGAAAAATATTTTTAACTTGCATTTCAGAAGATTTTTGTGCATAACAAAGCATAATACAATAAACTGCATTTCTTACAGTACATCCTAGTAAAACATAGCAAAGTAATGATATCCAAGATTTATATATATATTATTTCTCCTCACTGGAAATGTTTAACATCAGGCTAGGGAGTCTGATGTGCATATGGACACAAGGTTAATGTTTTTTCGTGGCAGAACTTTAATGGCTCAAACTGAAACCAAGGACATACATTTTGAGAAGTATTCCTTCAATTATTAGCTAACTAATCCTGCTAGTAAGTATCAGCCTTTGCAGATCCCCAAACTTGTTTTTATTTCTTGTTTGAATTCATTTACATGGACCACAATGTCTTTGAAGTCAAATCACAGACTACTGTGGTTTATCTCCTACCTGTCATGTTAGTTATTTTTAGTTGAACCACTTCTAATAGCAAAGTTTATGGAGGGAAATGTGGGTGAATTTCATTACTAAACTTGCTTCAAGATAAACACAGTAAAACTATGGCCTGAGCATTCTAGGAAGGATCAGAAACTATGCTTTTCACTTGTTAGCCTGTTAGGCTACTAAATAACACATCCATTGATAGCCTAGATAGATTACAACAAAGTTCCACTGAAATATTTAGAAAGGTATTTAGCTAACGACTGATCTATAGAATATATCAAGTGCTCTGCTCAATACCAATATCCTTATTCAGTACAATTTGTTTGAGGTCCCATTTTGTTTAGAGGAGAGAGAATAAAAATTGAGTGAATAGCATGGTGGGTTTTTTTTTCATTTTTTAATCAGTTGTAGTTTCGGATTAGGCCTATTAAGTGCTCAAATTCCCTCCGTTCCCAAATATATCAACATAAAGTGAGGGTACTCATGTTGCTTGCTTTGGCATTTAAACAATAGAGACAGAGTATCTCAAAACTTCTTATTGATACAAAGAAAGTAGTAAATTTATTGTACCTAGTTTTTTAAAAAGTACTCATCAGAAACATTTTAATCTATGCAAGAATGTAGAGTTAGTCTTTCTTACATTTTCACATAATAAATTATTCTAGATTATTCTTTATTACACACTGAACTAACAAATCACATATAGGCTACAGTCAGTATATATTAAAATGAGCTTAAGGAATTGACAGAGATTGTGATAAATGTTGGAATATAAAGCAGTTCCACAAAATTTCAAGACCGGAAGAAATGGAGTACAGTGGATACAATCCAAAAGTAAAAAAAGCTTATTTGGAATTCATTCATAAACTTTCACAGGGTTGAGTGTAAGATTTTATTCCTGATAAGGGTGACCAGATGTACCAATTTTCAGGGACAGTCCTGATATTTGAGATTTTGTCTTACATAGGGGCCTATTACGCCACCCTCCTGTGCCCATCCTGATTTTTCACACTTGCTGTCTGGTCACCCTATTCCTGACGCCTTTTTGTATACCTTTCATTTTATGTAATTTTTCTGAAACTTTTCTTTGATTTAAACACTGTATCTACTTCTGTGCCACAAGACAGAAAATCATAGTTGAGCTGCAATTTCTGTCCTTTGAAGAGAACCTGGATGGGCTCTTCTGAAATCAGTGGAAGTTTCATATATGCATCTGCCACATCACTGCAGACACGGGAGCTGGTGGGTCCTTGGCACTTCTGAAACATCTGTGTGCCTAACTAGATTTAGAAGCCTAAATTGGACACCCATATTTAAAAATCTCTGCCATGGTCATTACTTTAAAGGGTAATAGAGTGTTATGCTCAGTGTACAGCTGGTTTCCAACAGATCTGTCACATTAGCAAATAAATTTGGCCTTGTTCAGCCACTTTAGATTTTATCTCCATGGTGTGTCCTTAATGCCCTCTTGTGGCTATAAATTGTATGTGTTCACTATCACTCATTGACTTGTAAAAATGGTATTTTAGGGTAATTATTAAGGGTTGGGCAGCCAGTCCAGAGAAAGTAAAACATTTCTCAACATTAGAACTGAGTTTTTTAATAGTAAAATCAATGTGGTTAGGTAGACTGTTTTTATTCATTTTTTACATGTTTTACCTAGGTTTGGCCAGGCCCCAGGAATAACATATGCTAATATGAACTGGTGGTATTCTTGCATTATCAGCAACCCATCTAGAACTAACAAGTGGCAGGAAAAAAAATTTAATGAAACTTGCAGACAAGATATCTAGATACTATGGAATAATCATGTCAAATTGAATCAATCCTCCAAACTTTGAGTTTCTCTCATTGCTAGTGTTATCTTAAGTTATCTTAACTTGTCCTGTTTAACGTACACATAGTGCCAATCAAGATCTGTTTCTTACTATGTTGGATATGAAACATGGTCTAGTGCTTTACAATCGGATCCATCTCTCACTGAAGTGGGGAGTCTTATCATTTATTGCAAAGGACGGGCATTTAAGGAAAGTCTGGGAAATTGTAGATTCTGATTTTGTTCCCAGCTCTGCTACTAACTCATTATGTGGCTAAGGGAAGCCATGACCTTTTCATCCTGATTATCAGAGCAATCCACAGTTCCGTTTGTTTTTGTTTGGAGTTGAGAGCTCAGTAGTCCTGAAAATTCTGTCTCTCAGTTTCACCATTTGTAATAGAGAGAGACGGCTTCCCTATCTTAGTACCCTACTGAGGCTTAGTGTTTGCAAAGAAATTCTAGATGATTGGATGGAAGGTGCTATAGAAATGCAAATATTTTATTTCTTGTAAAACACTCCTTTAAAATTAAATCATGTGAGGTATGTTTTGAGTTAGGGCTAGTCTACACTGGCAACACTAAAGTGCTGCCATGGCAGTGCTTTCTTTAGAGAGCCCTCCTAGCTCTCTAAAAAACCCACCTCAATGAGGGGCCTAGCTCCCAGTGATGGGAGTGTTGGTGCACTGTCCACACTAGCACTTTACAGTGCCAAAACTTGCTGCTCTCAGGGAGGTGTTTTTTCACACCCCTGAGCGAGAAAGTTGCAGTACTGTGAAATGCCAGTGTAAACAACCCCTTACATGGCTGCACCAGGCACTGTAAAACCAGAGAGAGCTTTTAACCAGATCTCCCTTTTAAAGCCACCTTTTTCACTGGCTAAATTTGATAGTTGCTCAAATCAATATTGCTGTTTAATTGCATGTGAGAATAACATCCCAACAAAGTATTTATGCCATTTCAATGTTATAAAATAATGTTCTTAAATGCCAGTAATATGGATGCTGCACAGCAGAGATGCAGAATTTTTAACCCACGTTGGGAACAAAGTCAAAGTAATCTAGTCTTGTATTTCATGCAAATATACACTTCCACACATCCTTACAAATTGCTTATATAGCCTGCCAGTTTCAGTTACCTGTATAGCATCCATCATGGTTAGAAATGAATCCAGGAATAGAGAGTAAACCTTTAGTATAGCATGTGATGATTGTATTGTTCATTTCCAAAAAGAAAGATGTGAAGAAACCATAAACACAAATTAAATCATTCTCTTTGCCAAGGTAGGAGGTAAATTAAATCAATGTTTCTATGTAATTGTTAATGCTACATAACATGAGTGTGCATTGCAGAAAACGTATTAAAGGTTCAAAGGTAGTCAGTTGTATTTTTATTGTATTTTAACGTGCTAAGTGCCTTATTGTTCAGTTTTACATCTATATGTATTATACTGTGAAATGTGTTTTCAGTATTTTCTGTTAGAAATATATAGACAGTGTCTGCTATTCTGAGTTATAGTTGTGTCAGGAGAAGCTTGCAGGTTTTAATCACATTTTAATATAACTTTAAAAAAAATCTTCATTTTACAAATTAACCACTCCTTTTCAAACTGCCATTAACAGCACCATGTAGCAGAGCAGCACTGTTTGTGCTTCTATATTTTTCTGCTTTTATACTAAGGGTGCATTAGCACTTTGACTCAAAAACTCCTGAGTTATCTTAATGCCAGGCTGAAATATAGCATATGAAGGTTTCAGGCCAGGTGAAAAATATTTCAACGAAAGTGTGTGTATGGGGGTGCGAGGGCAGGGCCCTCCTTAGGCATACAAGGCTGCACAGGGCACTGCTGGGTTTTAGTATCCGCCTAGCTGCCTTTTCCTATCCCTGTTCTGACTCTTCCTGCAGGCTCCCACCATTGCTGGCTGCTGCAGTCGGGGGAGTCCTCCTCCTCCTTAAAACTGAAAAAGCCTTCTAGCCTGCCAGACCTATTAGCACAACACAGAATCTTAGAATATCAGGACTGGAAGGGACCTCAGGAGGTCATCTAGTCCAACCCCCAACTAAATCATCATAGCCAGGGCTTTGTCAAGCCTGACCTTAAAAATATCTAAGGAAGGAGATTCCACCACCTCCCTAGGTAACTATCCCAGTGCTTCACCCTCTTCCTACTGAAAAAGTTGTTCCTAATATCCAACCTAAACCTCCCCCACCGCAACTTGAGATCATTACTCCCTGTTCTGTTATCTGGTACCACTGAGAACTGTCTAGATCAGGGGTCTCCAAATTACAGGCCGGGGGCTGGATCTGGCCCGCGGCTTCGATTTGTCCGGCCCTCCCACTGAGCAGGCACACAAAGCAGGCACGTGGAGAAGCCGCCACTCCCTCCTACCCCCGTGAGCTGCTGCCAGCCGTCCATGTGCGGAGGGGTGAGTGCCCCCGCAGCAGCTGCCAGAGGAGCAAAGGGCAGGGGGTTGCAGCAGCGGCCAGAGGAGCAAAGGGATTTTGCATATACTGAATTTTTTCACAGTCGCTTCAGCCCACAAAGCCCCTTCAAAAATCTAATATGGCCCTCGTCTCATAAAGTTTGGAGACCCCTGGTCTAGATTCGTCCTCTTTGGAACCCCCTTTCAGATAGTTGAAAGCAGCTATCAAATCCCCTCTCATTCTTCTTCTGCAGACTAACTGAAACTATTAAAGAGCCATTTATGTGGTAGTGGAGACATTTAACAGGCATTTACCAACCCCCACGTATCTGCCAGTGTCTGAATTTACTAACAAAAACAGTTGTGCATTACTGTAATATTTACTCAGAACATATTACTATACAGAACCTTAATTTAAAAGGGTCACCAGTTTAATAATACTGCATAGGCCCCATAAATCCTAAGGATAGCCCAGGGGGCGGAGGTTCTGTTTAAATTAGATGTTTGTTTATTAATCTCTTATAACAACCTCTCCTCTCCCCTAACCCCCAGACTCCTGCCAAAAAACCCCCTGTGCTTCATGTTTAATCTCAAAGGTTGAGGCTGTTGGCTTCTAATGTGGATTTTAAGTGCCTTTGAGTGGGGAATGGCTGGATTTGCTTTCAGTGGGAACACTTTAAATGAATCATATATAAGATTTTTATAGTGGTCTTCAGTGGATGTGTGCTTTGGGCTAACTTGTGTCTACACTTTTAGCCGACTGATTCAGTACATGCTAGCCTGGTATTCCACCCTAGGAAAAGGTGCAGCACATGCTCACCTCCGCCGCTGATGTGCTTTTCACTCCACTTTTGGGATCCTAAGTGTTGGGCGTCCTCATGGCAGCAAGTCCGATTCGGCGGGTAGTATAGACTTGGCCTTAAAGCATGTGAGTAGTTCTATTGATGCCAGTGGGACTATTCTCATGCTTAAAATTAAATATATGCTTAAGTACCTAGCTGAACACTTACTGCTTGGCATAACACTACTACCATGAACAGTCCCATTGAAGTCAGTGAGACTGCTCCCTGTAAGTGCTATGCCCATTACTAAATGTATGCAGGATTCTTATTTTGTGTCCAGCCATTAGCATAATGGGCCAGAATTTGGTCCACAGAATGCAAAATGTGTAAGGGGGCTGCAGCTGTTTGTTGCAGATCTCTCAGTAAAGTGAACGTTATAGTAGACTCCCCTTTTTGCTGCTTTGTGGCTTGTCATATGCTATGGCTTGTTGCATCCTCTACAAAGTGTTGCAGTATATACATGATCAAGTTATTGTAATATTGGTGCTTTTGAAAGTAAGAATCAAGGCAATAATCAGTAGCATTTCCTGGTTACACATTTCAATGGAATATTGTCCTTGCATAATCAGTGCCTCACCTCTACACTGCTATTTATACTCCTGCTAGGCAGTATGTAGTGTATGTACTCTGTACACCGCCATAAGTGTAGATGTAGCTAAGAAGGCCATCCTGTGTGTTTGAAACACATACATGAGCTGAAACTCTTCTATGTCCAATGTGAAGGCTAAACAGCCATAGTATATGGCACAGCTGTGAACAGGGTTCTGCACACATTTTACACAGGCTGTAAAATAAGGGCAGAGTCTGATTCCAAGTCCCTATCTTGCCCATGTGTCATGTCAAAATGTGCAAGTTAGGGATCACTTATTTCCCATGGGTCCATGCAGAACCACCATTGACTCTCTGACCATAAGTGTCACAGCTTTAAAAATAAATCAGGAACAAATTCTGTTCTGTTAGAGTATTTTTGTTTGTAAGTAAAGCTTTTAATTTCTCACTTTTACTGTTAATTTGCAGTTTTATATATACCTAAGTATAACAAAAGAAAAAAATATGTATAGGGAGCTGCAAGAGGAAATAAAGATACTTCATAGATTTTTAAATAAATTTTAAACAAACCACACTTCTGTGAGATGGTATACAGGAAATCATGGTATGAGGTAGGAAAGAAGAGCTGGTTTAGAAAATCTTAGCTATAACTTGATCTAAAAATATAAGAATGCCACTAGGTAGCTTTGAAGCATGGACTAATGGCTGAGGTTTTTGTAAAATAAAATTATATGGTTTCATCTGTATATAATAGTGCTTCAGTAATGATGTCAAGGAATAGATAAAAGCCTGTTTAAAAAGAGAGAGACATTGGACATTGTTCATTTGTTCTTTTCTAGTTTTAAAATGTAGATTTTTGGAGGAGGAAAACTACCAAGTAAAATCTCTGGCCTTTTAGCTTCCATTGAAAAGCAGAATCAGAAATACTTACTGTCACATGATAAAATAATGCACTTGACATAACTGACCATCTATTCTCAAGGGAGGCCTGCAGAGGAGCTAACTTCTCTGTGGTCTAATTGTAGTTAACCTTCCTTGTGCTGGGTCTTCCACGTCAAGATATGTGTTAGTGCCTTGAATATAAGAAAGTTGTTTTAAGGAAACTTACATTATGACCGCTTGGACTATCAAACAGAAACTTCAATTTCCTATTTTTCTAATGCTTAAGTTCCACAAGCACAAATGTCTACCAGAAAAATGGATTCTGTGCCTTCTGCTAAAGCTGAAGAGGGAAAGTATTTTTTTTCAATAACGCATTATGTAATCTACGGCAATACTCTGTTCAAGACTAAAAACATGAGGAAGTTGGCCAGTGAGTCAGCTTCGAGAAAAGTAGTTCCTGTAGATTAAAGTCGTGCTCTGGCTGAACAAAGTAGGGAAACACTCAAGGCAATACTACTCATCTCCTGGAAGATGCAAGGTCCATGTTTAACTAAGAGTTGCACTGTTAAAAATCCCTCATCTTGTATTTGCACAAAAGCTTATATATATATATATATGTGTGTGTGTGTGATACATATATAATAGTAAATTATATGTATTGAGATATATACTGAACTTTGATTCAAGCAATTATTTTCAAAAATCTTACAGTTCTAGAACTCATTCTGCCTATGCATAGGTGCATAATTTGCTGATGGGATCTGTGCACAAATATATACTGAGTCAGGCTGCATACTTGCTTTGCCGTAAGGAAGTTACATTTTAGAAAACTCTTAAAATTTTATACAAACATCTGAATATTCTGTTGGTCATTTACACTGAGTGTTGTAAGATGCTGCCCCTGTGAAATAGCTAGGCAAAACTTCCCTTACAGATCATGTTATGGATCTTTTTACTTGGATATGGATATTCTATTTTATGTTTACATTCTTAGTAAAAAAAAGACAAGGTAACGGTTGAGAAATGAGTGAGGGGAAGTGTATTTTTGCATTGGATAGTGAGCACATTTTCCAGGTGAAGATGTGGTTGGGGTCTTTTTGGTTAATGGAAACAAATATTTCTGATCAGTAGCAGTAGTCTCAGCTCACCACCTGCCTAGCCATTCTTGTATGGAACTCCTATTGACATCAGTGGGAGATTTGCACAAGAGTCCAGTTGAAAATTATGTAATATAGATCCACACGGCTATTAAGCTATAGTACAGATCCAAAAGCAGAATTTTGCCCTTACAACTTGTCTTTAACTACTGTATGGTAAATGGAAAAAGTAGTTTGTTTTTTATTTCCTAGATAAAAGTTTACTATTAACAGTAACATCATTGTGTTTGTAAATATATGCTACCTGTCCATCTAGCATTATATAAATAAAAATTGGCTAAGTTACTGGTGTACACTTTAGTACTTTCATGCTTGATTAGTGGATCACAGATGTCAGGCTTTAAACCAATGGTGTCCAAGAGAAATTCTAGCCATTGCTAGTCACACTTGTGAT
Organism: Dermatemys mawii; assembly: GCA_007922305.1. Classification (NCBI taxonomy): domain Eukaryota; kingdom Metazoa; phylum Chordata; order Testudines; family Dermatemydidae; genus Dermatemys; species Dermatemys mawii. The sequence continues at coordinate 5,998 of ML677327.1, read as the reverse complement.
TTTGAATTTTTCTTATTTTGAATTTTTCTTATTAGCCACATTATTAAAAAGCCACATGCATTAGCTACAGTTCAAATGCCTGTTGGCCACATGTGGCAAGTGGCAAATTTATTGGACGCTATTCTGTCACTTATGGAAGATGTTATGTTATGTTTATCTATGGCAAGTGTTTTATTTTGATAAATTTGTAATATTTTGAAAGGACGTGTCATAACCATAAAGTAGCCTAGAATTCCTTCTTACTTGTAAGGGGTTAAGAAGCTAAGAACCTGGTTGGCTCCTGACCAAAAGGACCAATGGGGACTGAAGATGCTTTCAAATCTGGGGGAGGGAAGGCGTTTGTTCTGTGTGCCTTTGTTTGTGGCTTGTTCGCTTTGGGGATTTCAAAGGAGCCAGACAGCCTTTTCTTCCCTCCATCTAATTCTATATCAGTTGCTAAACAGCACAAATAGTAAGTAATAGCCAGGCAAGGCGTTAGTTTATATTTGTTTCTCACTTGTGAATTTCTCATGCTTTAGGCCGGGAGATATCCCTGTGTTTTCTCCGTGGGTTTTTCTTTTAATCTTTTGTGTCTCTGTAAAGTGTGTCCACACTGATTTTTATAGAGGTAAAATGTTTTTTCTTTTTTTCCTTTAATTAAAATTCTTCTTTTAAGAATCTGACTGATTTTTTCCATTGCGTAGATCTAGGGTTTTTGGATCGGGCTCACCTTTAAGGATTGGTGAGGGGTTTATTCTCAAGCCTTTCCCAGGAAGCGGGGGTGTAGGCTTGGGGGGAATTGGCGGGAATAGAGGGCTCCAAGTGGCCTTTTCCCTAATTCTTTGTTTACACTTGGTGGTGGCAGCCTATCAACCAGACACAGTGTCTTGGGGAAGTTTTAACCTAAGATGGTAAAATAAACTTAGGGGGTCTTTTCATGTGGGTCCCCACATCTGTACCCTAGAGTTTAAAGTGGGGAGGGAATCTTGACAACATGTAACACTAGAACAGCATTTTTTCAAATAAAGTGCCTGTGAAAGCAAAGATCCCAAACGGTTGTCAACAATTTGAAATGAACTTTATAAAGCAAGAAGACAAGCTCCTTGCTTAGAAAAGTTTACAGTCTAACTCAAGCACTTTACATTGGTCAATAATGCAAAAAGTGATGACATTAACTGAATTGTAACCTACTGAAGTCCTTTGTATCTATAGAAGTACAATGGTACTATAGTTCTGAAACAGAGAAAGACCAAGATAACAGGTAGTTTGATAGTAAATTTACCAGTAAGCTGAGAATTATCTTTTACGAATTAATAGATTTTCAAAAGTTTTGCAAGTTTAATTTCATAACTATTCTCAGTTGCTTTTATAAGTACAGAATAAGTGACTGTTCTGAATTTATTGATGTCCTTATTTTAAAATGTGTATATGAATCATTATGATGCTAATGCACTTCTATTTTTGCCTGCCCAGAGAAGGGGGAACGAGTAAATTGTGTGTATGCTGTGCCACTAAAAGGGTTCTAGAGGCTATGGAGAGTGTTAGGAATGGGATTGGTGCCTGTGTCCTGGCACTGAAAGGGAAACATTTGAGAGAATGGAAGGAAGAGGTGTTGTCTGTGCTATTGTTGAGGTTATACCAGCTAAGAAGTAAGTGGGAAGGTGGTGCCAATACACTAACACGAGTACTGAAAGAGTTACATCTGCAGGAAAGTGAATAGTGGGGAAGATGATGCCCGTTATAGCCATTCTATCTTTCCAGTGCTATGACTGACACCCTAATTTCTGCCATCACATTTCCAGTCGCCATACCCCAAGCCTTCTAGACTCTCTGCCTTCCTTTACTTATTTCCAGCCTCTCTACCTTGAATTCCCGTCCACCCAAGCTTCCCTGAGATTTTATGACAGTGTTCCTTTCTTTCTGTGAAGCTGGTGCCCAGCTCCCTCTTGTGAGTTCTGGTGATGCTCTGATGCAGTCACCCTCCTCATTCAGTTGTTCCTTTGCTAGTGTGATCTAAACCCTAAGCCATCCTAGTCTTTTGTGCTCGGAGTGGGAAAGAGGCAGATTAGATGGAGAGAGGAAAATGGAAATAACTTACTGCCACATTTACTTGTGACAGAAAGGAGCCAAATTACTGGAATCTATGCAGGTGCATCTCTGGTGCCTGGTCCTTCTGAAACTGGAGGCCTTAACAGTCTGCTCAGGCAGACCAGGTGGAGGTCCGGGGGTCTGAGATGGGAACAGAGGGAGGGGCAAGAGTCCACATTCATGCCCATGCCCTGCACCTTTGAGGAAAGGTACACAGAGAATGAAATGAAGTCTCTCATGAAAAGCAGAGGAAGTGGGGGAAAAAATGGTTGCTACTTGGTAGCATAGCCCTTAGTGAATGGATGATCTAGTTATTTGGGGACAAGGTGAGAGAATGTTTAATGCATGTACCCCAGCTTCATCTGAGGCAGATGGCCCAGACTATGAGGGTCAAGTATGAGACTGACTCACAAAATCCAGGACACTATCAATTCCTCACACTTTAGAGTCTTGTCTATACTACTACTCTGGCCATTGTTCTGTTGAAATAATTATGCCATTAGGGAGGCAGAAGGGATGGATCATGCATTGCTGGGTGTGGGAGAGTAAGTCAATAAATAGGGAAAAAAGCATCTAAAATCCTCTTAGTCAAGGAGACAAACAAGCATAAAAAGCAATACTGCTGAAAGAGACAATTGGTATGCAGTGGACTGGACAGCAAACTAAAGAGGGACAATCACTCTTAAATTTTGGAGCAACATACACAGAGGTGTCTAATTTTGGACTAGGAAGTTATTCTCTTGGCAGCAATAGTGAGACTAACTAGAAGGCTACAGTTCTGGGAAGATTTTATTTTCAATAAAAAAAATTCAGAAATATACAGCAACAAAAAATTAAGTTGGAATGACATTTGAAAAAATAAATAGTACTCAAAAGTGACTAAAAATAACCATTAGGCAAGTGCACAACATTCATAACAAATTTGATCACCTGGAAATTTTAGGTCTGTGATTCATCATTTCATTCGAATTGTCCAGATATATGAAAGTCTGACATTTTTAAGAGCGTTTGCTTAAAAAGTGGTTCTTTTACTCAGTGATCTTTGGGGGTGGAGGCAGTATCAAGATTTCAAAATGTTAAACTTTGATATTGTCATAATTTGAATTTTAGCTTTTTTCTATGTGAAAACCCCATTTTATGAAATTTCACACACATGTGAAATTTTGCTTGCACAAAGTCACCAGAAATTAAATCTTGATAAATAAAGGACATATCCTGTTCAGAAGGAATGCAAAACTCATTGTGACATTTTTTCCCTCAATAATTTTTTTCTCACGCACCCAACCACATCCACAGAAAAATAAGAAGCCTCTAAACTGGTCAAACTACTTCTCAAGGAAGAAGGGAGGTTATTCCTATTTTTAAAGACATGGGAGATACTCTGATTTTAACATAATGGGAACCATATAAATATGGGATAGATGGGGATAATTTTACTGTGCTATGTTGAGGGGTTTGATAATCCTAGATCCTTCCTTCTCCAATTTCTATGGTGGCAAAGTTGAATTAAAATAATGAATGCAGTTACAATGAGTGGAGAGGAAAGAGGTTGGAGGGAACACACATTCTCCTGATACTGTCTTCCCCCATAAAAACAGCAGAATTCTTCAGTACTCTATTTACTGGTTCTTAATGCTTTAGCTTCTCTCTTTCTGAATTAAGACTGCAAAATATACTGTAATTTTTCCTAATTCTGATAAAATTCCTAGTTCAGCTAAACTGCTGGATACCCACACTGTCTCATGCTATGTTTTCTTCATATTGTTCCAAGCTATCCACATTCTTTTAAATGTTACTTCCCTATTTATAGAAACATGTTTTCTGCTGACTGTTCTAATTAAAGTACTGAGAGTTTCAGCCAAATCCAACAGGAAAGGCCGCATTAGGTTCCTCTCTCTCTGTGAGCTTAATTTCTTTTATACTGCATTGTATGGCAGCGGATAATAAAATATCAGCCCCTTATATGGAGCAGATCAGAGAGAGACGGTATCTAACAGTTTCATATTTGTCTGAAGGAAAACTGGCCTTGACTATTTGAAATTTCAAATATGCTTATTTCAATCGACTCCTTTATAATCACCATAAATTGTTTTTAAATATAGCTCAGCTAAATGTCATGAAGTTTTTTATGGTAAATTGCTATAGAGTAAGAGACATTCTAATACTGAAAAAATAAACTCTTTGTGGTCCTCAACAACCCACTTCCTCCTTTGCAGCTGCTCTATTAGAGAATTAAGGCTACAGTGCTGGTGTATAGGTGCTGTGACAAAGCTCCAAGTTTGTACTTATGGGTCCTGGGCTTCCTGGCAGATTTAAGGGCCTCAGAAACTCATCTAGGCCCCAGAGTGACCTCTCTTTAATTGGCAAGAGTCACCACCTAGTGAGTTACCTTCATCACAGGCCAGTATGGAAGATGGAAAAGCGGGGAGCCCGGGCCCACCCTCTACTCCGGGCTCCAGCCCAGGGACCCTAATAGTATCAGCTAAGATGGCTGACCTTTTATCCATAAAACACAATACAATTCCCTGGGCTACTTCCCCACAGCAGTCCCCGCTTCTTCAAACTCCACTTCACCCCTACCTCAGGGCCTCCTTCCTTGTGTATGATATGTTGTCCACCACTCAGTCTCACCAACAGCACAACTTCCTTCCACAGCTCCTGACACCCACAGCCCACCTGACTAACTGGGAGGTTTTTAACTGGTTTCAGCCAGTCCCTGATTGGCTTCAGGTGCCCCAATCAGGCTAGCTGTTTCTACTCCTTTCTAGAAGGTTCTTAATTGGCCCCAGATGTCTTGATTGGTCTAGAGTAGCCTTTGTTTGGCTATCCAGGGAACAGGGACCTGCACATCCTGAGACTAATATACCTGCCTTCCAGCACTCTCTTATACCCTTCTGGTTTCACTCCGTCACATATCCCTCCCCACTGCTCAACACCAAGGGGGTGGGCAACTTGGGTCGACATACAGTGCACCCGTGATAAGCCATCTGTGTTTTCGTGGCAACTTCCGGCTCTGTGTTGTATGTGGAACTGAAAGGGTTGAAGGGATAAGAACCATCTAGTCACGCTCGCATTTTTCTTCTTGTTCCGCTGCATCCACTGAAGAGGGGCATGTTCAGTCACAAGGATAAACTACCTACCTAGCAGGTAGTATCGCAGGTAGTATCGCAGTGTTTCCATGGCCCACTTAATGGCAAGGCATTCCCTCTCAACCACAGCATACTTCTGTTCCCTTGGGAGAAGTTTTCTGCTGAGATAGAGGCTTGGATGTTCTTCTTCCCCGACCACCTGGGATAGGACAGCCCCTAGTCCAACTTCAGATGCGTCTGTCTGCAAGATGAACTCCTTAGTGAAGTCTGGAGCTATAAGTACAGGGTCACTGCGAAGGGCTGTCCTTAGATCTGTAAATGCCCTCTCTGCTGTGTCTGTCCACCGCACCATCTCAGGTTCCTGAGCTTTTATGAGATCAGTCAGGGCACTTGCCCTGGTGGCAAAATGGGGAATAAAGTGTCAATAGTACCCCACTACCCCCAAAAATGCCCGGACTTGTTTCTTGCGAACCGGTCGGGGCCAGTTTTGGATGGCTCTAGTTTACTGAGTTGGGGTTTCACTACATCTCATCCCACAGTGTAGCCCAGATACTTAGCCTCCGTTAATCCTATGGCACACTTTGCGGGGTTTGCAGTAAGGCCAGCACGCCTTAGGGTATCTAGGACAGCTTCAACCTTTTCCAGGTGGGTTTCCCAGTCTGTGGTATGGATAACCACATCATCGAGGTAGGCAGCTGCATAACTGGCATGGGGGTGCAATAGCTTATCCATAAGGCGCTGAAAGGTAGCTGGGGCCCCATGTAGACCGAATGGAAGGACTGTATATTGAAACAGTCCCTCTGGGGTGGAGAAAGCGGTCTTCTCCTTTGCGTCTTCAGCAA
>ML677326.1:84775760-84881766 GCA_007922305.1 Dermatemys mawii | reverse complement strand
GAAAGTCAGTCAGTTTTGCTAATTATTGTCCTGGACCTGGCTGGATACTTTGGAAAGTGCTTGGTTCTGATTGTCCTGGCATTTTATTGACTGCTTGGTAAATGTTTTATTTACCCTCTTTTTTTTTAATGGCTAAGTAAAATAAACCCTGAGCTGTAATCTCACCACACAGGAGAAAAGTGAGAACGCACATAGATCTTCCTAGCTGAATCCCTTATTGTCATTTATAAGGCTTTACATCACTTTGGTAATGTAGGAGCCTTAAAACTTTTATAGGTTTAAGCTTCTGGGGGAATTGACTGAGAATGGGAACAGTGAACTCACTATAGGAACATTAACAATTTTGTTTTGTTTTGTTTTTTGACTATTAGGCCATTATATTTTATACACAAAATAGCAAGGCAAAGTATTGGTAAATTTAGTGTGCCCTGTTATCCAAATTAGGCAGAGGATTATATCCAGTAGCCTCCTTGGGACATCTCATCTTCTTGAGAAGTGTTTAGTCCAACTCGATGAAGCCAATATCCTTGACGTACTAGCGGAAGCACTGCAGGCACACGTTCACACTGTACTTGCAGATGAGATAGTGCTGGTTCGAGCGCATGTGGCGCGAGCAGGAGCCCTGGCCAAACTTCCTGGGGTGGCTCCAGTAGAGCTGCTGGTGACCCATCCTATCTGCTGTTTCCACAGGCAGGCTGCTACATTTCTGCCACAGAGACAGAGCCTTCCTCCTGCTCAGTCAACTTGATGTTAATTTGAACTTTTTTACTCCATAGTTCTGATTGATTGCCATTGAACTCACTTGAATCTGAATAATTTTACCAGGTCACCATATAAATGTAAGATGTTTTGATCTAAATGTGTTTTTTCTTTGTCCTTCATTCTTTTTAGCTGGCATGGTAACAGAATGTATAAGAAAACATCTTTTCCACATCTCATCTCTTGCTTTATCATAGCAGATGATTTGCATTCCTTGAGGTTGAGAGAAACTAAGTGATTGTCTCTACTGGCAAGTTTCTGCACAGTAAAGAAGCTTTTTGCACTCAGACTGCAGATGTGTACACACTGCCAGCCACTTTGTGCGTAGAAACTCCTCAGTTACAGCACTGCAAAAAACCCACCTCGATGAGAGTCGTAAGGCTATTTGCACAGAAGCTCCAGCGCTAGTGTAGATACCCAATTGCTTTCTGCAGAGAGCCCAGGGAGGGAGGCAGGGGCCTGATGTCAGGGTTTCCCCCTGCCTCAGGACTGGTTGCTTCCTGCCGCTGTCTGAACTTACAAGACAGCATGCAGACACACACTCTGTCCCCCAAAACACACTGCCTCTCTCCTCACCCTCCATACACACACACACTTCCAGTCACACACACTGCTCCCTCCCCTGCACCCTTCAGTTGAAAAGCAGTTGGCAGTGTAGTAGGATTCCTCTGGAACAATGTGATTGGGAAACCTGCATCATGTGATGCTGTGCCTGTCCCATGAGGCATTGCAAACCCTTCCTAAAGCACCTTGCAGCCAGTTGAACAATGGGATAGCTACTACAATGCACTGCTGTCTTTGCCACTACAAGAGCTGCTAATGTGGATGCGATCCAGTGTCACAAGGAGCACAGTGTGGATGGACAGCAGTTTAATTCCAGTGTTTTAATAAAAGTGGTAAACTTGTGGTGCAGAAACTTGCCAGTGTAGACATACCCTAAATCTGTTCTGAGCAATGGCACCCTACACAATTCTTAGGTGTAGTGACAGTGCTTTGTCTTGTGGTGTCATTTCTCTTAAAGATCAAGGCTCAAATGCAGCAAAAGACTTGCTTAATTTTAAGCATGAGAGCAGTCCCATCACTATTCATCAAAGCACTTGAGCATATGCTTAACCTTAAGCAGAGAAGTAGTTCCATTGACTTTATGGGTGAAATCCTGGCTCCACTGAAGTCAAATGGGATTTTCCCATTAGCTGCAATTGTCCAGGATTTCAGTCAGTGTACTCAAGCGGTTTGCTGAATTGGGGTCCAGATGAATAGGTAGGAACCTAAGTAAGTGGCTTGATTTGCAGAGCCACTGAGTACGCTGCTCTACAGCCAAAATGCTTCTGAAATAAATGTAGTCAAACTTCACTAATTCTGGGTCACTGAGAACGAAAATGATGCTTAAAATTGTTGATTGGCTCTAGTTTTCAAGATATCCTATTGGGTCAGTATATACGACCCTTGACATGGGAATTGCAGAGGATAAGTGAGTTATAAAGGGAAGGGATCTCAATTTAAACCAGAAATGATTAAAATACATCTTTGACTGTATCTATGAATAAATCTATGACTGGGTTTGGACAGTACTTGCTTTTTAGGTAAAACAATGAATGATACAATCTGAAGCTGGTATTGCATCATACATGATATGAATTGCATCATGTTATTCCTAGAAGTCATGGATGATGCAATCATAAGGAAGCTTACATCACTCTGCTGAACAAATTGCCCTATATCAGCTCTAGAAATCATACAGTGTCGTGCTCTCTTATTTGTCAGTGTTTGATTTTTGCAAAGGGACACATTTCTGTTTAGCCAAAGTGAGCAGAGATGCCTCGTACTTGTGTGAACAGTGCAGATAACTTCTGCTATATTTGTGGTGAAGTGACTTTTGCATCACAAAAGCACAGTCTAACCGCTATGGTTAAGAAAGTCTATCACCTTTATTTTGGCTGCAAAACTGGAGATCAGGACAAGAGGTGGGTCCCACACATATGCTGCAACACTTGTGCAACAAATCTTCGCCAGTGGTTGAACAGGAAAAGGAAATCTATGCCTTTTGCAGTGACAATGATTTGGAGAGAGCCAACAGATCATACCAGCAATTGTTACTTCTGCATGGTGCCTCCAGTTGGGAAAGGTGTGTCAACGAAGAAAAAATGGACTGTGCATTATCCAAACATTCCATCAGCTAGACGCCCAATACCCCATGGAGAAGGACTGCCGGTTCCTGATGCACCAGAATCATTCTCACTTGAGTCAGACGAGGAAGAGGAAGAGGATGAAACTTCTCGTCCTGAACCATCAATGTCACAGGACCCACATTTTCTCCCATCCTCCTCCTCATAACACAAGCTGAAGTGAATGACCTTGTCAGGGATTTGGAAGTACCCAAGAGTAAGGCAAAGCTGTTGGGCTCCAGACTACAGCAGTGGAATCTCCTGGCAGGTGATGTTAGGGTTTCCATGTTCCATGACCGTCAAAAGGATCTTGTCCCATTCTTCTTCATGGAAGGTGATCTTGTAGCATGCAACAACATCGATGGTGTGATGGCAGCCCTCAACATTGTTCACGATCCAGATGAGTGGAGACTCTTCATTGATTCATTGAAGACGAGTCTTAAAGCTGTTTTGCTGCATAATGGCAATGTTTTGCCATCAATTCCAGTTGGTCATGCAGTCCATATGAAGGAAACCTATGACAACAGGAAACAACTTTTGAGGTGCATAAACTATGACCAACATCAGTGGCAGCTTTGTGGCGATTTGAAGGTTGTTGCTCTCTTGCTTGGTCTGCAGACTGGATACACAAAGTACTGCTGTTTTCTCTGTGAATGGGATAGTCGTGCAAGAGATTCCCACTACATCAAGAAAGACTGGCCACTCCGACAGTCATTGGAGCCTGGGAGGAAAAATATTCAGCATCCCCCACTTGTTGAATCAAGGAAGATTTTGTTACCACCATTACACATCAAGCTGGGTCTAATGAAGAACTTTGTCAAGGCCATTGACAAAACACAAGCAGCTTTCAAGTACCTCCGTGGAAAATTTCCAAGGTTAAGTGAAGCTAAGATAAAGGAAGGTGCCTTTGCTGGTCCTCAGATTTGTGAACTTCTTTGAGATGATGCATTTGACCATGCATTGCGTGGCAAGGAAAAGACGGCATGGAAAGCCTTCCAGTCAGTGGCAATACATTTTCTCGGAAACAACAAGGCAGACAACTACAGGTTGTTGGTGGAAAACCTCTTCAAGGCATACAAAAGCCTTGGTTGCAACATGTCACTAAAGATACATTTTTTGCACTCTCATCTAGATTTTTTTTCACCGAACCGCGGAGCAGTGAGCGACGAGCACGGTGAGCGATTTCACCAGGACATTGCAACAATGGAGAAACGCTATCAGGGCAAATGGAGCCCATCAATGCTTGCAGACTATTGCCGGGCAGTGACAAGAGATGCTCCATTTAATGAATACAAGAGACGAGCCAAGAAGCGCCGAGTAGACACTGAATAGGACTAAACTATGTACATAATAGTTTTTTGCCTTTTGTTTCATAATACATTTTATTTATATAACCCTTTTGCTGATTTTTAAAGTGTTACATAAACAGGACAGGTGAAATATTATCATATAAAGCAACCATAAACACATGAAAAGACCTAGGTTTACAATTTATGATTAAAACTCTATCTACACAGTATACATAGACATAAAATGTAAAAACTTAAATATCTTAGAAACAGTAGCCAATCAGTTGTTTTAATTGTCATATTTGAATTCAGCACATCAAAATACATAATAAATACCACATTTTATCTCTGAAGCAGACGACTTCTAAAAAATTGTACACCAGTGGTATCTGCAGGTCCTAGTAAAGTAAAAATGTATTTGTAGGTTAATGGGGAGTTGCTGGTTCTCAGAACCCTTGAAAATCTGTTCACCTATCTAAATGGCTAAGTATGCATTTAGCTGCCTAATTTCAGGGACTCAAGACTGAAAAATATTCCCTTAATTTATATAATTTACTATACTGTTAATCTGTGTGCAGAACTCTGACAGAAATATGACTGGTGATCTTAAATGCATATTTATCCATAGAGATAATGTGTATTCACAGATTCACCAGTTATATATTGGTTTGAATCTAAATACATATCCACTAGTCAAAATGAATATTTGCCTGGGAGATCATTCTCTTGAAAAATAATGTAGGTAATATAACATTTTATGAAAAAAATGCCTTTTTAGTTATGGAAAAAGCAAGGAAATAGAACAGTAAAACCCCTGGTGTATCAGATATTCAAATTTTGACAAAAACTAATAAAACCAGGAAATTTGAGAGATAAAATGGGTTATCTGTCTTTAAGTCACCCTTTAAGAGAGAGAGAATCTGTCCTGTAGAGAGAAAATCCTTTTATGAGGAATTTATTTTTAGATTAGCTGAGAGTAATGCCCAAAGTATAAAGCAAAACAAAAGTTATCAGAATTCTGAGCATTTTGATTCTTTCATGGAGCCATCCACTACCAGTCCCCTGAGTCTGTTAAAGAGCTGACTCTTCATTTGGCTTATGGTGACATAACATCTGTAGGACTTGTGTTTACAGGTCAAATCGTGCACTCATTTATGTCTGTCAATGCTCTCATGGAGTTGAATGAATGCAGGGTTTGACCCTAAATTATTAGCATATAATCCCTTCATTGGGATGCTCCCCTCCCACGCAGGTGGAATGGAAATGGTCAGGAAGGCATTGGGAATTGGCTAAGCCTTGACTCTGCCCCCTCTTTGCACATCCGCCAGCCAGCACAGTTGAGCCAACACACAGTGTGGGGAGTAGCTGCCACTAGTATAAGACCAGAGCAGATTTCTTCACCCTATAACTAGGGCCTTACCAAATTCACAGTCCATTTCAGTAAATTTCACAGTCATAGGATTTTTAAAATCCTAAATTTCACAGTTTCTGATATTTAAATCTGAAATTTCATGGTGTCGTAACCGTGGGGCTCCTGACCCAAAAGGAAGTTTTGGAGGATGGGGACAGAAGGCTATTGGAGAGGGGTCATGGTACTGCCACCCTTATTTCTGCGATGATGCTGGTGGCAACAGCACTTCCTTCAGAGAGGGATGTCAGGAGTGGCAGCTGCTAGCCAGACACCCAGCTCTGAATGCAGCACCACTGCCAGCAGCACTGCAGAAGTGAGGGTGGCATGGTGTGGTATTGCCACTCTTCTGCGCCACCAATGGATGTGGATCTGACCCAGCCCTGGTGTGCCCCCAGCCTTACCGCTCCCTAGTGATGGGGGTTAACGGGGCTTTGGACTGGATGTGTGTGAGTGGATGGGAGTAATCACAGCATCCTGCCCATCACCACCACAGTGCCCTGGGAAATAGCCCATGTCACCCGTCAGAAAGTTCAGCCCTGACCCACTGAAAAATTACAACCCCTCATGTCACACTCACTTCTGTGTTGCTGCCGGCAGTGACATTGCCTTCAGAGCTGGGTGGCTGGCTAGCAGCCACTGCTCTCTGGTTGCCCAGCCCTGAAGACAATGCAAAAGTAAGGATGGCAATGCTGCAAGTCTTCCCCGCATCATAGCCAGACCTCGGGGGGGAGACCAGATTTCACAGTCCATGACATGTTTTTCACAGCCATGAATTTGATAGGGCCCTACTTATGGTACTGTACCAGTGAGGTTCCAGGGAGAGAACTGTGACATATTGAAGAATGGTGCCAGTAAGGAAAGTAACTGTCATTGTGAGGTGCAGCGAACCCCTGTCAAAATTGTCACAGTAGCAATTAGAGGCCCCAAACAAGATCATGGCCCTGTCAGGCTACATAACCATCTGAAACCCATACTAAGAGTCTCTACCCAGACAATATTATAATTTAGGACTTGTCTACACTACTCGCTGGACCAGTGGGCATCGATCAATCCAGTGGGAGTTGATTTATCGCATTGACTCAATAAATTGACTGCTGAATGCTCTCCCATCAACTCTGGTACTCCACCAGAATGAGAAGCACAAGTGGAGTTGATGGGAGAGCGTGAGCTGTTGGCTTACCACAGTGAAGACACAGGTGTAAGTAGATCTGAATACATCGACTTCAGCTACACTCTTCACTTAGTTGAAGTTGTGTATCTTAGATCGACCCCATACGGTAGTGTAGACAAGCCATCAGATAGGACAAAGTATAGGAAGGGAAATAGGCACACAGAGGTGAAGTCATTTGCCCAAAATCACACATCAGGTCTGTGGAAAAACCTGGAATAGAACTCAAGTCTCCTAACTCCTAGTGCAGAGCACCAAAATAAATCAAAATACCTCAGACATGCCTTTTCCATAGGCAGTATTATGTGAATTGCATCCTTCTTTGAATATTGTTTTAAAATAGAGTTGAACAGATGTGGTAAAGGTTTTTCTATCATTCATTTTCATTTGAGAGCTTGTCTCGGATACCTTCATTAGTTTGATATTGAGCAAAGAACTGAAAAAAATATGCAGTAAACTGAAGAGGCAGAGAACGGGACTAAGCCAAAACATATTACACTGAGATCACTGCAGGAATCTTGTTTTATGTGTTTGAATTGCAGCTAGTCTGTAAAGGGCGATCTGGTGATCACATTGACCTGCAAATGGGTAATTACTTTTTGAGCATTAATTGAGAAGAAGAGCAATCATTATAGGCAAACAGCTGCATTAGACAACAGTCATCTCCCACTCCCCCAGTGATGCCATTGATCTGCTGTTACCATCTCATATATAATCTGAGGCTTTTAAAGTACATCAGATACATTCATTAGTACCAGCAGCACTGGACATTTTATTATGGGAAATGCTATTAACTCTAATATAATATCTCAATCTAAAGGAAACATCAGTATTAGAATAGAAGAGACAGACTTTCCCTCTCTCACACACACATTATCGCATGTATAGTTGTTATAATGAGGTGGTAATTCCTCTATAATTACAATTGCAACAAGCTTTCTGGTTAACAGCCAATTTTCTTAAATGATCTAAAATCCGTGTTTACTTAGATTGCTTGAACGTTGGTGTTTTTTATCAAAGGCCTGGGACAGGTTTTAATGGTGCAAATTTGGAGATATAAATATAAAGCCTCAGTAATTTCCATGAGTGGCATAGCCCTGGTCTACAATGGAAGGGAGATCGATCTAAGATACACAACTTCAGCTATGAGAATAATGTAGCTGAAGCTGACATACTTAGATCCACTTACCATGGTGTCTTCACAGCGATGACTCAACTGCTGCCGTTCCCCCGTCAACTCCGTCTGCGCCTCTTGTGATGGTGAAATACAATAGTTGATGGGAGAACGCTCTGGGATTGATTTATCATGTCTAGACTAGATGTGATAAGTCAACCCCCAGTGGATCAATCGCTACCTGCTGATTCAGTAGGTAGTTGTTGCAGGGTACTTGGGGTCCCGTAGGAATGAGGCTCACACACAGCTGCTGAATAGAAGTAGTGAGTTTATTGAAGGCAAAAGTGGCACACCCGCAACGGGGGCTCCCTTCATTGCTGCCACTGAGACGGGGAAAGCCCGACGCACCGGAGCAATGCTCGGGGTGAAGCCTATCGCGCGTGGGAACACAGGCAGAGAAATAACAGGAACATTTGCATCTCATGCGTACCTCATGAATAACTAATACCTTATTTCTATCTTGTTTGTATTACATAATGCAAGCAGGTGTCTCATTAGTATTGCCTGCTCACCTTGTGCAATGAGAACCGGAGAGCACTGGTATGCAAAGTATGTGATGATAAAGCAGCACCCGATAACAACAACGTGACTGGTAATACCCTTTCTTTCCCTGGAGTCAGGGGGGAGAGCACTCTTAGCTGCCCACCGTTACAATTTCTTTTGGCATCCTACATTCCCCACCGCGCTCTCTCAAGAGACTCCAGTGAAAGGGTAGAGAAAAACAAATAACAGGGGCAAAAAGCAGCAGCATTAAGGGCACTCTGGGCCAGAGTTACCCATGTGTTTGCAGTCATGCTGTTGGCAACATACAGGAAACCCTACAAAAACATTTTTTTAAAAAGCGCTTGGTTAGGCGGTGCCATGAGGCCGTCTGGGGGCAGTCCTCCTGCTCCGGCAACACAACAGCCCAGTCTTCTCCTGTGGCGAGGACGGTTGTGGCCTTAGCTTCCTTCCTGGGATTAGTCCACCAGACACTGGCGGGCGAAAGGGTGCCCTCCGTGGTCATTGTTGCTTTGCCTTTCACCTGTGAAAAGGAGGGGAGCGGACACAGGTCACAGAGAGAGCGGTCCCCGCTTCCCAGTGGAGGGAGGCATCAGTCTGGTTCCCACAGGTCACAGCACCCAGCATTTCATCTCTGCTGTTACTGGCATGTTTGCCAGGTGAATGCAAACTGATCCTAACTTTCAGAAGCAATAGCAATCGGAAAAAAAGGCATTAGCAAAATCAATGACTGCATGCTAGGGGATGCCTGCAGGCCAAAAGCAAAGAAGCCATACTGCGTCTCCACTTGTCACCCCCACAGAACGTCAATACCCAAAATGTACTCACCGATGGGTGCCACTAGCACCGTCACGTGGGAGGGCAGCGCCTTACCCAGGGTGAGAGTGACAGTCACGGCGAATGCCCGCGTCTCCGAGCCACCCAGGTCCCGTACCACAGTCAAGCGCCCACCACCTACGTGGAGTGGAGGATGGTGATTTCGGCTCCTGTGTCCAGCAAGGCCAGGACGTGCTGGGTCCCTCCATGTGGCCACTGGATTGTGAGCGGGATGAAGGGGCGGCGGTCCCCTGCCTCCTGGGTCGGGCGCATGGCCGCACACCGGACAGGGGACCCGCCTCCCCGTCACAAGGCACGTGGAAGACTCCAGTCTACCAGGGTGCTAAGTTCCACCGGGTGCGCCTGCTTCTGCTCCTCTCTCCTCCCCCAGCTCCTGACGAAAAGTTTTCACAATCTCCCGTAACTCACTCATTTTGAAGGTACGGACAACCTCCTGAAGTGAACCACCCTCCACTCGCAACTCTCACACCGGGCGCGCCTGTGGGTGGGGATCAGCCTCCTCACTCTCCGAAGCTGAGGAGGAACTCCAAATGTTGCCATCCCAGGTCTCAGGGTTCCACGAAGGGGCTGCCGTGACCATCCTGACCTGGGCGACCGTGACGGGCTTTTGCCCGTTTCACCCGTCGCTTATTGGCATTACATGCTACGAGTGTCTCACAGCAGCGCATGAGGGCTTGAGCCCTCTCCACCTGCGAGGTCACCACCTCCTGTGCTACCGCCCGTGCCTCTGCCTGAGCCAAACACTCTTGCGTTTTACCTTCTACAAGCCTCTGCAGACGCAGAAGCTCATCGTCCTGGGCCCGGAGTGCAGTTAGAAACAGCCACGCCAACTCACCCATAGCGCGTCGCTCCATCCCAAACTGCCGGCTGACCCGCAACTGGTGCAGCTCCTCTACGAGCTGCACTGGCGTGACCCCAGCAACCTGGTGGTATTCAGGCCAATCCGCCATGGCTGCCCAGCCGGCAACCACCCACGCATCTGGCCCCCATCGCTCCCTCGGGGGCCATCCCGGTATGCGCTGCAGAGACAGCGACAACTTCCCTGTTTCCCCAGCCTTCGGCCGAAGAGGCATCGTTCCACGGAACCCTGCTCGCTGCACCAAATGTTGCAGGATACTCGGGGTCCCATAGGAACAAAGCACACACACAGCTGCTGAATAGAAGTAGTGAGTTTATTGAAGGCGAAAGTGGCACACCTGCAACAGGGGCTCCCTTCATTGCTGCCACTGAGACGGGGAAAGCCTGACGCACCAGAGCAATTCGCGGGGTGAAGCCCATCGCGCGTGGGAACACAGGCAGAGAAATAACAGGAACATTTGCATCTCATGCATACCTCATGAATAACTAATACCTTATTTCTATCTTGTTTGTATTACATAATGCAAGCAGGTGTCTCATTAGTATTGCACAAGGTGAGCAGGCAATGAGAACTGGAGAGCACTGGTATGCAAAGTATGTGATAACAAAGCAGCACCCGATAACAGCGTGACCAATAATACCCTTTCTTTCCCTGGAGTCAGGGATGGGGAGAGCGCTCCTAGCTGTCCACCGTTACAATTTCTTCCGGCATCCTACAGTAGTGTAGACATATCCTTAGAGAGCTATGGGTAGCTAATTATATTCTCAACTGAGCAAGCAAGTGAGCAAATATCTGGGGGCGAGAAGAACCCTTCAAGGATAACGTATAACAAAATGTGCTTAATTTTTGTAATTTTAATTGTTCATCATAACTTCCTATTATACTAGTAAATGTCTTATCTTTACTGTCTTTGTAATGATAACATCAAAGCGATATGAGATGTCGTTACATGTATTCTGAGAAGTGCAGAGATACCATTAATTTTTGTTCTGGAATTATAGGGTATGCAGATTAGCAGGATTCTGTTATGTTCTGTGTGTCTCTGTCATTGACCTTTCTAATTATCTCATTACCACAGGATTTAGACACCACATCCCTACCTGCTACTTCATGTAACACATTGCCAAATGACTGGCTCACATAGAGAAGGTGGCCCAAATCCTGGTCCAACTGAAATCAACTACTGTTGACTTCATTGGTACAGGATCAAGCCCTCAGAGAATTCAGCTGAAACCTAGGAGAGAGAGTCCTTTGTTCAAGTGGTACTGCCTTATGCTTTTGGTACTGAAGGTCTAGGGATCTGTCCCTGTTGATTGTTGTAGTTTTGCTACATATGCATCCAGTAATGTTGTAGAAAATGTAGTATGATGTTTTATTGTACTGTTTGAGAAAGAGTGTATGATCTTGTGAAATATGACAAAGGGAAGCAGTTAAGTTTGTGCATGCTACTTTTACTGTGGCATTTCCTGACTTTAAACTGGAAAACCCCCACATTTAGATTTCAGGGAGAAATACTTAAACATCCAGATATACCAGAGTTAAAGTGAAGCCTTAGCTCTGTTGCCTTATCCATGGATATTATGATTCAAGATCACAGGCAGTTTTTTTCAAATACCAAAACTAAATTTACAAAACACAAAACCACATTTCAGGCCTTCACAAAGAAACAAAATGAAGTGTATTTGCCCCCTTTCTGGGTCATTTTTAAATAAATTATCCAATTTGGGAGCCAAATTTTGATATAGATTATGCCAGATTAAGGGCCTCATAAACCAGAGACAAGTTTCTTAAAATATGGCTTCATTTCTAAGGTTTAATAAGACTTTGTTCTTTTAAAATCCCATGCCCCATACAAAAAATGAAATCCGCAACACCATCCTTCTTCCCCCCAGCCCCAACTTCCGTGTATAACTCTTCCTGACGGCTCTCTAGATTGAGGGTTGGGGCAGACATATTTTGCTACCCTTGCACTTATCTGAAACTGCATAAGAAAATGAATTCATCAAAGGACAATACTAACTTTCCTAGAGAGGTCCATTCTTGCTGGGGAGCTCCCTTCCAGAGGAACTCCCTGCAGGGATACAACAGAACTGTGGTGCTAGGGATTTAGGAAAGAGATACAAGAGAGACAGACAATATACAGGAATATTGTCATACAGGGGAATCCCAAGATCCACAGGGTTTAGGGTGAGAACCCTCAGTTTCTTCTATGAGAGGGCAAATCACACCTAGCTTTTGTGTGATCTCAAAACAAACCAGGTTTTGAAGAAAATCAGTGCAGTGGTTTTAAAGTTTAGAATGTGGAAAACTAGTTTTCAAAACTCAGTGGGAATTGTAGGTACTCAACACTTCTGATGATCAAACCCAGAAGTGCAAATCCTGACCTTAAGTGAGCTAAGAGCCCCGTACCAGTAGAACTAAGGCAAAAACTGCACAGGGAGGTGCCCATATATAAATATAAATAACTGTCTTATATTTTACTTATGGCATATTATTTATGCAAGCACAGATAATATCAGCTTTCAAACCAATTACTCCTTTTTACATATTGGAGGTGTGGAACATTTTTCATAAACTCTTTACTGGCCAATGTTTTTTCCAAGGGAATTTACAAAACTGTAAGATGTAATATTTTATGTCGTATAAAGGCACCGTTGTATTCCACTGCCATGTTTGTATGCCTAGAGAAGTGTCTAGAAATAATGACCACAGGAGTTAGCACTAAATGTTTCTCTAAGGGGTTCTGAACTTTAATCATATTTAAGGTATTGAGGATGAATGACTCTAAGACTGTTGATTCATCTTAATTCAGTGGAAGGTTAAGGAAAACATATTAACTAATAAACATAATTTAATGTGTAAGTATTTCCTTCCTCACAACTCCTGTGGCTTTAGCCATGATTATAACAAATTTACTGCTATGAATGATGGGGTTTCCTCAGTGTGATGGAAACTCTGTAGGTCATCATCAGCACTATATGGAGATGCATTGTACACCTCCTGGTGCTAAATGACCGGGTCATGTATGGGATGACTATAGCCTCCTCTAATTCAGAGTTTTATTATCCTGGTCCTACTCCAGAGCTAGGAAACTTAGCTGGCAAAACCCTTCTGCTGAGCTTTTGGGCAAATCGTTTCACTCTCACTTAAAAATCCTTTTTCTCCACACATTTCTGGTAATGTGCATGATACTGGTGTACGTATTTATTAGTGTTCAGTAAAAGCAGGATTTTACAAATGACACAAAATCCATGAAAATAAAAATGAAAGTATAATTGTACAATATGAGGCTTTAATAAATATTAGACACTGATCCTAGGGTGTGGTAAATTTCCGTTATCTACACCTAATAAGTTGATGCAGTGTGTGTATCCAGGTCTGTATGTTTATACAGTATATTCCCCTGCTGATTTCTGTTGCTGTTTTGCCAAATATAAGTTTTTAAAAACTATTTTAGTCCCTGTTTCCAGCTCACTCCAACTCTAATCAGGGCCCATTGTGCCATACTAAATGAATGCACCAATAAGCATGACTTCGTTTTACTCTGTGAGGCTCAAAACAGGCTCTGTATGGTGGAACAGGATTGTCAAACAATAGAAGCCAGGAGCAGAAGAGGCTGCTGGGTTGCAGGGCATCTTCTATAGATTATTGTTTGAAATCCAGCTGTGATTTATATATTGTCATAAGCACAAGGGATTGCATAGCTTCATAGTTTGGCTTGACCTAATGAAGAATGATCATCTCCCCAGCTTCACTAGTTGGTGGACAAGAGGTATATATGGTTGTTATGGTGCACATGCCAGGCACAGGCCAGGATGGACACTCGCAAAATAGCAGATGAAAAGGTCAGCCGGGAAATACCCTAGGATCTCTTCAAAGTATGTTGTAAACTGTTCACTCAAAATTATTTGTCTTTAGTCCCTTGCCTTTGTTCAGCAAAATAGAGAGATGCAAATTTGTTTCTTGTTGCTGGGCTGAGTTCTCCCCTTCATTACCCCCTGGAAACATCAATTAAGTGAATGATGATACATGGATGTAAGCGAGTGGAGAATTTGACCTAGAAGCACTGTCACTGTTGGCTGCTTGATTCTGAGCTTCTGATGCCAGGTTGGACTTCAAATAAGAGCACTATGTTCAATATCAAGAAGTGTGTTCTTTATTTCTTGAATGAGTTTCTGTTAAATCGCTAACCATGGAGAAAGGTGCAGTATAGCTGTAAACCAAGTATACCTATGGTTAACCCCAAAAAACTCTCCTAAAGACAACAGGAAATATAGGGCTGTAATAAGTGTGAAATGTGGCTCACAAGCTAGCACAGATCTTTTTAAAAGAGCTAGCAAATCATGCTTCTCTTAGCAAGTATTTTTTATCCTTTTGACTCACCTAATCATATGGCATTCAGAGATATAAACTGCTATTTGACCGTTTTCAGAATATGGACTGGTCACAGGATTTGATATAACTGATCAAACCAAGGGCACTCTTTATATGGTGTTCTTTTCCAGTGGTGGTACCTAGTACTAATATTGATCTGACATCAGATTTTTAATGCTTAGCTAAAAAAATTGAAACCACTGTTACCATGGTTTTCCCCAGCAGCTATGTAAATGTCTTGCCTACAGTAGAAAGCTTATCCGGTTGGAGGATGTTCTCATCCTGGTTTTAGAAGTGCTGAAACACTTCTCATGTTGTAGGTCAGGGGTAGGCAACCTATGGCATGCGTGCCGAAGGCGGCACACAAGCTGATTTTCAGTGACACTCACACTGCCCAGGGTCCTGACCACTGGTCCAGGGGGCTCTGCATTTTAATTTAATTTTAAATGAAGCTTCTTAAACGTTTTAAAAACTTTATTTACTTTATATACAGCAATAGTTTAGTTATATATTGTAGACTTATAGAAAGAGACCTTGTAAAAATGTTAAAATGTATTACTGGCATGCGAAACCTTAAATTAGAGTGAATAAATGAAGACTCAGCACACCACTTCTGAAAGGTTGCTGACCCCTGTTGTAGGCTACCAGTTATACTACAATCAGTATCAGTTCAGCTATACCATCACTGAAACCATTGCCAGCAATAAGTAATTTTCCTAGTCCAGACAGAGCTTATATCTCTGACATCATCATCATTGCACAGTTCCTAGAGATCCTGTATTTTAGAGCTAAATGTTTCATTTTATGAAAGAGCAAATTCTGCTATGTAATCACATCTTACATCATATAATGTTCAACACCTAACTTATCCTGAGCTGCTTTCAGGCAGTCAGTGAGCTTTGCAGAGCAGAGCTATGTACACAGAAGTTTCAGATAGCAGTGACAACATCATTTGCTACTGTGTGTTTCTTTAAGGCACTAGCCATAACTACATTCAGCTTGATTGCAAATCAACAGATCTGATTGTGGTATCCCTGGCTGAATGGTTTTACCTTGTAGGTCACAAAGATACAAACTTTAAATGAAGCACCTGAAAGGCAAGTAGCATTTCGTTAAAAAAAAATTCTTCCACGATATCAGCTGGAATAGGGATCTGTTTCACAGTGGCCATGTTAATAGACCCAGAGTATGACTAGGAGAAAAAACAATAGAAAAGTAGAAATAGAACAGAGGGGATGGCCAACTAAGAAGTTTCAGGGGCTCTAACTCATAGTTGTCTGCTCTTACCTATATCACATTTCCAGTGAATTACACCATCTTGAATCTCTTTGCTTTGTCTACATAGGAAGGTTTTACCATTGGTACTAATATAGTTGTACAGATTTAGTTATGCCCATGTGGACCTCATGGGTGTTTTGCATTGTTTTTTTAACCCCCTTCCCAAGCAACATAAAATAAATTGCGAAAACACCCTTCTAATGAAATACAAATGTCCATATACTGTTTATATGTGTATAGCTGTGTTGGTTTAAATTCACACCTTTGGTTAGATGGCAAAAATTCTCTTGCAGAGACATGACTTTTTAAGAGGTTTTCCATTCCCTTTTTTATACCTCAGACTGAGCAGAAAATAGTAGCTCTTGTTGGGATGTGGTAATAGATGCAAGCAGATAAGAATCCTTGTTCTTCTGCAATAGAAAAAGCATAGGGGGAGATTGAAAGCCATCAATTCCAGAATCAAGTAGCATTTTGTTAAAAAATTCTTCCACGATATCAGCTGGAATAGGGTTCTGTTCCAACCTTGCAATGCAACCTTGATTTTGTACTATTGCCTGCACAGTGGGATGGGCATGTAATCTGTAGCGATTTTTTTGGAATGTTTCTATATGAGGTGTACTGGAAAGAATAATGGTAGGTTCTGATAGAAGATTCTGAATATCACAATATTTGTGGTACTACTTCTAGTTCATTGAACACATGCGTAAGTCTATAATCTACTAAGGTAATGCATATCAAAGCAGAAGTCTTGTGGCTAAAATCTGATTTATGTTTTATTTTCTAGTTAAAAGTATTATAGAAAGATGATGGAATGATTTATGAAATGTAGGTGATCAGACCCTCTTAAATTACACTGTAATCTACAGAGCTTGAAATGAGTGTTGGGCCTATTTAATGATCTTCAAACAATAATATGAAAGCACTTTTCACTCATATGAATTTTGAAACTAAGCTGAATATTAATGTGCAATGTATTTTGTTTATACTGAGGCCTAACTAGAAAATTAGGTTAGTTTAACTAAATCGGTCAGGGGTATGAAAAATCTACACTCCTGCATGGCATAATTAAGCTGACCTAAGACCTTATGTAGATAGCACTACGCAGACAGAAAAATTCATCTGTCAATGTGGCTAATGCCTCTCAGGGAGGTGGTTCTATGCTAATTGGAGTGTGTACACTGTAGCGTTTTAAGTGTAGACAAGCCCTGAGATATTTTAAAGGGGAGACAAGGCATATATTTCTGGTATATCAGCCTATAATTATGTGGCTGCCTTAGCTGCCATCTGGAAAAAACTATCAAAAAGACATGCTATTCGCCAGCCTGGTTTCTTTTGAGTACTTTAGGGCATATCTAGATGACGTTGTACTTACACAGTCTTACTGTGTAATCAATCAGTGTTCTGCAGTGTTGGGTTATTTATGTTTGATGGTTTGCATTATTTTATATACATGTACTGTGAAATTATATGTCTTATTTTAAAGCTCTGCCATCTCTGCCTGTGTTCTTTTGAGGCACAAGTTTTGTGATCTCCTGTGGGATGCATTTGGTTAAAAAAGATAGTAAATAAAGGGAAATTCTTGCTTCCTTGTCAGCTTTCATAAAACTGTATTGCTAATGTTACATTCCTGTTCCATAAGGGGGCAAAATAGTTGTGGTAATAATGAACATTCCCAATGTATACTGAGTTGTCTTAAGAGTATGGGAAAATATTCCAAAGTATGCCAGCTGTGAAAGGATATATAGAGTTTCCAAATCATTGCAAAGCAGCAGATGTTTTGATGTTTTAAAATTCCTTTTTAATATTTGTTTTTTGCAGTCCTGACAGTGAAGCTTTTTGACTTTTTAAGTGACATAGACAATACATTCCATGCCTTCATTATATCTCATTAATGCAGAGAATGCAACCTTGTTTTTTTTATCAGTAGAAAAAAGTGCTGTTCTCAGAAAAAATATTTGCTATGTGGGGTCTTTAGCATGTTTTATGTACAAAGCTCATTACAATGTTTCCTGATGTGCTTTTTCCTAGAATGGTTTCACTCCTTTATACATGGCAGCTCAAGAGAACCATATTGATGTGGTAAAATATCTGCTGGAAAATGGAGCCAACCAGAGCACTGCTACTGAGGTAAAGCATATACTACTTTTGTAGAGACTTTATTATTTTCCTTTCCCTCCTGACCCAGATGATTTCAAGACGAGCATGGTTTTCCTTCCACTATCCCATGTAGTAGAGTTTTCAGTGGGATGGAGTGATCTGGAACTTTAATTCAGTCCCTTTCTGAGCTAGAGAAAAATGTGTGGAACGTTTTGTGTGCTCCATAACTCAGACTATGAGGAGCATGTCTTAAAATATATAGCAAGTCTTGTGTTGACAAAGAATAGTATTGCGACTCAGCTGTCATATCCTGCCTCTCAGAGCCAGTCCTCTTTGTGTTAGGAGTCTCCTGAGTTCAGCATTTGCTTATCTTAGGGTTTTTATGGGTTCTCACAAAATGAAACCAAGAAAAACAAACAAATATACAGAAAAGAAACACTACAAGACAGATGCTCTCCAGTGATTTACTCTGCTTGGGGACGGATAGGAAGAAATGAGCCTCACTGAGCTGATCAGGGTTCTTTGATTCTGAGGTTTGTGCCTGGCTTGTTGAAGTAGTAAATGTTTCTAGTTGTAATTTCATATAATGGGAAACCAGATATACAACTCTTATGAGGATACAGACTCATCAAGCAGCTTCCTCTTCAGACAATATATATTTGCCTACCTGAGGCCAGGTTCTGAGCTCAGTTAAAGGGGTGTAGATCTGGATAAAATCCACTGACTTCAGTACAGTCACTACAGATTGACACCAGTGCAACTGAGATCAGACTTTATATTGGCCCTGCAAATATAAAAATTGGACCACAGGACCATTCACTTCTTTCCCCAAGATCTGTAAATCAGAGAAGTTTTAGGCAATGAGCAAAACGCATATGTAACACACTTTGTGTTCACTCTATTTCCTATTGTTCTCTTGATACCAAGTACTACTTTCCTCTGTCTCAGAAAACTAAGTGGACATCTGTTGTTCTATAAATCCTGTCAACTTTATTGTTCTTTCCATATATAACTATTGTGCTGTGTTAAATAGTAAAAGGGAACCTTCCCTACCCCCATTTCATTGCTCTTCTCACCCATTCCTTTTTTTGCTTGCACTTATTACCTTTCTTCCAATCAGTATGGAAACTCACCCACTCTGTTACCTTGGCCAATGAACTGATTTGGAATAGTGTTGCATTTATGCTTGCTTATTTTGTGGTATAGCCAAACAGCTGCCTTACTGTCCCTTCATTCAATAGATACTGTATCACTTGATGATGTCTCCTGAAATTATCCTTTGTGTGACTTGCATTGATTGAGATTGTGTTACCATTGCAGCTTTTCTGAAATAAGAAATCCTGTGTGATTGCCAGGCAACTTGGCAGAAACAGTATTTCCAAATACTGACAGAGTTTTGGGACTCTCAAGAGCTAAGCCTCGCTAAAAGTTCCTAATGACCTGCTTTCAGTCTTCCACAGAACTGCTTTGTATTTTTTGTGATCAGGCTTACTGTGAATTCATTACCTTAGGGGATCTGGAGGCCAGTACAGTTACAGTTGATCTACAGATGGACCTGAACACAAGCTGTGGAATGAAATATCCTTGGAATTCACAGATAGATTTGGATCCAGGGTTTCCTATCTGACTCTCTTCTGGCTTTTGCATTCTAAACCTCATAAAAGCCAATTTCATCTTCTGGGGTTTAGAAGGTGAAGTCATGATCTGTTCAATCCCATGAAAAATTTCCCAAGATATTTAGTTCCAGCAAAGAAGGCTAGTCCACACAGGGAATGGACTGAGCTGTTTTCTGCTCCCACATATGTGTTTATTCTGGCTGGTTATCACCAATGGAAAAAAACTAGGGCTGTTAATTAATTACAGTTAACTCACCCGATTAACTAAAAAAATTAATCGCAATGAATTGCACTGTTAAACAATAGAATACCAATTGAATTTTGTTAAATATTTTTGGATGTTTTTCTACATTTCAAATGTATTTATTTCTGTTACAACACACAATACAAAGTGTAGAGTCCTCACTTATTATTTTATTACAAATATTTGCGCTGTAAAAATGATAAAAATAGTATTTTTCAATTCACTTCATAAGTGCTGTAGTGCAATGTTTTTATCGTGAAAGTGTAACTTACAAATGCAAATTTATTGTGTTACATAGCTGCGCTCAAAAACAAAACAATGTAAAAGTCTAGAGCCTACAAGTCCACTCAGTCCTACTTCTTGTTTAGCTAAGACAAATAAGTTTTTTTACTTTTACAGAAGATACTGCTGCCTGCTTCATGTTTACACTGTCACTTTTGTAGCTGGGATCTCTAGGTATTTACATGCCAGATATGCTAAACATTTGTATGCCCTTTCATGCTTCAGCTACCATTCCAGAAGACATGCTTCCATGCTGATGATGCTCATTAAAAAAATGATGCCTTAATTAGATTTGTGACTGAACTCATCTGGGGGAGAATTGTATTCTCCTGTTCCTTTTTTCCTGCATACTTCCATATATTTTATATTATAGCAGGCTCAGATGATGACCCAACACATGTTGTTCATTTTAAGAACACTTTCACTGCAGGGTTGACAAAACACACAGAAATTACCAGTGTGAAATTTCTAAAGATAGATGCAGCACTTGATCCAAGGTTTAAGAATCTGAAGTGCCGCCAAGAATCTGAGAGGTATGCAATGTGGAGCATGCTTGCAGAAGTCTTAAAAGAGCAACACTCTGATGCGGAAGCTGCAGAACCCACGCCACCAAAAAAGAAAATCAACCTTCTTCATCATCTGAATCAGATGGCATGCGGTGTGGAGCATGCTTGCAGAAGTCTTAAAAGAACAACACTCTGATGC
The DNA here is from genome assembly GCA_007922305.1 of Dermatemys mawii. Taxonomy (NCBI): domain Eukaryota; kingdom Metazoa; phylum Chordata; order Testudines; family Dermatemydidae; genus Dermatemys; species Dermatemys mawii. Next base: position 84,861,007 of record ML677326.1, on the reverse strand, counting down.
GGAAGCTACAGAACCCACACCACCAAAAAAGAAAATCACCCTCCTTCTTCATCTGAGTGAGATGGCATCTGACTCAGATGATGAAAAGTACCATGTGTCGGTCCACTCTGCTTTGGATCATTATCGAGCAGAACCCATCATCAGCATGGACACACGTCCTCTAGTTAAAGCATGAAGGGACACATGAATCTTTAACGCATCTGGCATGTAAATATCTTGCGATGCCAGCTACAATAATGCCATGCGAACAGCTGTTCTCACTTTCAGGTGACATTGTAAACAGGAAGCAGGCAGCATTATGTCCTGAAAATTTTAACCAAACTTGTTTGTCTGAGCGATTGGCTGAAGTAGGACTGAGTGGATTTGTAGGCTCTAAAGCTTTATATTGTTTTATTTTTGAATGCAGTTTTTTTTGTACATAATTCTACATTTGTAAGTTAAATTTTCATGAAAGAGATTGCGCTACAGTACTTGCAGTGAGAGAATTGAAAAATACTATTACTTTTGTTTTTTTATAGCACAGATATTTGTAATAAAGTGAGCACTGTACATTTTGTATTCTGAGTTGTAATTGAAATCAATATATTTGAAAATAAGGAAAACATCCAAAAATATTTAAATAAATGGTATTCTGTTAATGTTTAACAGTGTGATTAATTGCTTGACAGCCCTAAAAGACCCCCCACAAAACTTGGGAGGGGAGAATGGCAGTCTGACCTAGCAGTCCCATGGAAATAGCACTGGAAAGCAATCAGCAACTGATATTAACTAGAGCACTGTGGTGCTCTCTCTGGGAAGAGAGCATTACTGAATGAGGACCCCAAGACAGGGAGGATATCGTAGAAAGAAGCAACACAGAAGGGAAGTGCTAGGGAAGAGTCGGAGGCAGACGGTGGTTTGCCACAGTTTTGTTTCAGGTTTAGGATCCAAATCTGAATCCAGGCCTCGACGAGGTTTAATTAAGCACTATGATCTTGGATACTAATTTTGACACCATCCAGGTCTAGATCAGCAAATGAGGTGTATATACATTTAAAGTGCCAAATTCTGTTGTTGGTTATAACCATGTAACCCATTGCCTTCAATTACTTAAAAGCCTAATGATTCAACAATGTTGCATGTAGTCAACCCAGGACAAAATTTGTCCCTAAAGCTTTAAATAATTCAGTGAGGGAGCCACACAACTCTCAAGTATTTTTAAAAATATGGGATCCAGTCCTCAGGACCAGCCAAATTCTCCTCAAATTAGGACCTGTGGGAGGAGTGAAGTAGTTGTTATATCACCTTTGCTCTTCCCCAATCCTAAGGATGACCTAAGGATGGTTTGGCCCTGGGGCTTTATGTAGAGCAACCTCAGAATTGCTCCAATTTATGGTGATTGGTAACTGCCCCTAAAGGGCTTTATTTTAGCTGGGAACTGCCAGAGCAGAGCAACATCTTAGTTGGAGCCCTCCATTCCTTCAACACATCCCCTAAGTTGGCTCTGTGTCAGTTGGGCATTCAGCTCCAAAGGAGCTGTAGCAGAGGGTTGGTTCTGGTTGATGGAAAGGAAAATGTGTGTGTGATTGACTGTATTTTTTTTATCCACCTAGGTTTTGAACAGTTATAAGAGATGGGATTAGTATTTCGCTACTATAGAAAAATACAAACAAATCTCTTTTTGTGATGACCTGCATGAAATTTTAGTTTTTTAAAAAATCAGGTGTCTGGCTTTATATAACAGAACAGGGCATGTTCTCATTTTATAATTAAGGATGTTCACCTCTTCTTCCAAAATTTCAGGAATTTCTAGTTCTTGTCAGTTTTCAATCCTTCCTTTTGACATTAATTTATCTTTTTTTTCCCCAAGTAGTTGCTTACTTTCCATCTTTTTGGTGTTAAACTCAGGTTAAAATAAAAAAAATTCACTATCCTGAAATTTCTGTTCTTCCAGTCCAGAGGGTCGCTTGAGTAGATACCGCAATATGTATATATGAAACATGCCATGCTTTTGTGATGTTTAGGAGCAAGGATGCAACAACCAAACTCTGCTTCAGATGTGTTCCCCTAATCCAGGATTTGCTCTCAAGTTTCCAGAGGGGAAAGGCTTCTGTGCTAAGCCATCTCACTATCTGATGTAGCCCCAATCTTAGAATTATCTTTCTGGCTCAGCTGTTCTCCCATTTTAATTCCCAGTACAGAATGTAGTCTCTTGAGAATAAGCAGCTATAACAGTGCAGCTGTTTCAAAGTCTACTCAGAATTTTACACAAAAGGGATTGAAAAGTTTAAGTTTATTGAGCTGTAAGCCTGGTTTAGTGAGGTCTGGGCAACACCTCAAATATCTGAACAGGTTCTGGTCTTTACCGCTTCTGACTTTCCCCTTTCTCACTATTCTATCTTTATCTTTCTCTGCTCCCAACCCAACCAAATTCTTCTCTTTCCTGATCCCATTACGCTGTTTCTCTCAAATCCGTCAGCATGCTTCCCTCCCTCATGCTTTATGAAGTGTATTTTGTTTTCCACTCTATCAGGATGGTTTCACCCCACTAGCTGTAGCACTACAGCAAGGACACAATCAGGCAGTGGCCATCCTCCTGGAGAATGACACCAAGGGGAAAGTGAGACTGCCAGCTTTGCACATTGCTGCCAGAAAAGATGATACAAAATCAGCAGCACTCCTTCTCCAAAATGACCACAATGCTGATGTTCAGTCCAAGGTAAACTTGTTTTGGAGACCTGGGTAGTCATGTGGCTGGATGCCTTTGGGAAAGGGACATTAATTCTATAATTTTAAAATAATAATTGAAAGTGACTTCTGTGATGTATGATAAGTTGCTAAAACCAGTATCATCAATAAAATGTCTGCTTTTGCAGTATATAGCTGCAGGACACAATAAATATGGGCTATGTACTTTTTGACACATCTTGTAAACCCTTTTAAAATCTGTTCTCTTTCATTATTTATGATCAAGAAGAAACAAGAATGGAAGCAGAATTACTGAGTTTTCTCAATTAAATAGGATACTGGTTTGTGGCCCATGTGTGCAAAGGTTGTGTTTAATGTTTAAAGTATGCTTGAGTGGCTTTTCCCATAATAACAACGTAACTCATTTCAACAAGCAATGTAGTTTTCCTTTTCTTGATGATCTGTAATATTTTTCCTCTTTTTTCCAAACCATGCGGCATCAGATGATGGTGAATAGAACAACTGAGGTACCGAGAGCAACAATTTTTTTAATTAACTTTTTCTGCTAATTAGTGGTTACTGCTCTTCCTTATGATACTGTATTTCTTTTCCATATTATTTAGCTCTAAAAGTGAAAATTAAGGAACTTTTTTAAATACCTGCCTGTGACAGTAAAGCAGCCACCCTTTTTTTGTTCTCTTTTGTCTTGTAATTTCCTCCAGCTTGTGAGTATCATTGTATTGAGATAAACTAGAGACTTCACATGTGGTCAAAAAGAGTTAAGGACTAGAAATGGGAGTAGGTGGATGGATATATTTTTGAACTTAGTATAATTAAATATGCAAAAGCATTCATTAGTTAAAACTAAATTAAAATCATCAGGGTGGTCAGGCTAATCCAAAATCCTGGCAAAAGTCAAATGACAAGATAATAAGGATTCTGCCTTTGGTTATATCCATGCTACACCATTAACTGTCGTGAGATTGCATAGGTATAAGTTGGCCCAAAGTGCTTTGAATCTATTTAAGAAATCTAAATCCATTAAGGGGATAAATTCTTCATGCACCAAAAAGTGAAATACAATAGATAATTAACCTGTCACATGTATGCATTTTCAGCATATCAAAGCCAAACATTTAATACATAAAATAGCACCCTCCAGATGAATATTTGTTCAAATAATATTTTTATTTGGAGTAACCAGTAAAATGGGACAAATCGTTTTAACAGAATGTTCATAAATTCATGCAGGGCAGTGTGTGGGTATATTCTTGCATAATCAGAACTTACCTACAGTGGGCACCAACATGTTTTTCATGTTAATTCTAGAAGTACCAACCCTGAAAGCAGTACTGTAGGACATGATGTGTCAGCAACACCAACTGGCTATAACTCAGATATCAACCCTAAAAGTATCACCAACCTTGAGGGGAAGGAATTGTTTCCAAGAATCAAATCATTAAGTAGTGTTTTCAAATGCCTTTGTTTAGTCAGTTGGGGATTTTACAAGGTGGAAGAGATTAATTTTAGATGTATATGTGTGCAAAAGTGTCCGAGTTGTTAGGTATTTTCTTGGTAGCTTAACTCTAGTAACAGGACCATGAATTTAATGAGTGTTTGAGTCTACTTAGATTTCAGAGTGCTAGCCATGTTAGTCTGTATCTGCAAAAAGAACAAGTAGTACTTGTGGCACCTTAGAGACTAACAAATTTATTTTTGGGCATAAACTTTCATAAGCTTAAAACCCACTTCATCAGAAGCATTCCCCGTGCTAAGTTTTCCCCTATTGTTACTCACACCTTCTTGTCAATTGTTTGAAATGGGCCATCCTGATTATCACTAGAAAAGTTTTTTTTTCCTACTGATAATAGCTCACCTTAATTCATTGGTCTCCTAGAGTGGGGGTTGCCATCCCAACTCTAAGAAGATATATATATCTTACTATTGTATGTTCTACTCTATGCATTTGACGAAGTGGGTTGTAGCCCATGAAAGCTTATGCCCAAATAAATTTGAGAGTCTCTAAGGTGCCACAAATACTCCTCATTGATTTTTCTTAGACCCTTTTCATCTTGGGGCTGACACTGACGTAAATGGAATGAGATTAAAATAAAAGGCCGAGTGCTTTTGGGAAAAAAAGGTGTTTCGAATATTTAACATCTGAGTATGATTTGCTAATGGATGAACAGTTTACTATGCTGATCCCAATGCAAAAAAAAAAATGGAATCTGGTTTAGAAAACAATATGTTCAGAAACAGAAAATACTTCATTGTTCCTTCCACAATCAACATAGTGTTGTAAGGACATAATATATGCAACATTAAAGCCTTTCAGAGGAGATCTTAAAAAAACAAAATTTGATCTGCTTCTCATGAACATTTAAGATTCTATGGAACTTTTTATAAGATAGAAGTTTGTTCATTTTCAGTATTTCAAAGAAATTACGTTGTCTTACACTGTTGTGCAGCATTCTGTACCCTGTGGTAGAAGCAGGTGTCACACTCTAGCCCATAACATTGTGGCTACATTTTAGTGGGAGTTTTTTGTTTTTGTTTTTCGGTCAATATGCGTTTTGAGAAGTGCTTTGGGATCAATCAGGATACAGGGTTTAATATAAATATAGATTGTTGTGGTCTTTAAACTCTACTGTCTAATAAGTAAAGTATTTAGATGCACCTTGAAGATACTTGCAATACCGAATTATCATGCTGAAATTTGCCGTTCTAGAGAAGATCAGCAGAGTAAGAGCCCAACAACAAAACATGACAGGTTGAAAGCCCTGCTTCAGTGTTGTGGAAAGGAGGAGAAGAACACTTGTTTGAATGTTTTCTCTGACAGTGTCTGCCCAGCTCTTTCTAGTTAGCAACATGGATTCATGAGGAATAGCAAATAACACAAATGACAAAGAACTGAATGGGAAAGAAGAGATTTTTGTAAATCACAGTAGGGCATTCATTCTCTGTTCAAGACCTTATGCTATATTGTAGGTGTGTGGGGTTAGAGTAACATAACACATTTGTTTGCTGGTAGCTGTTACAATCAGAAGCTCTCTGAGGAGACTGATCATATAGCATTGGAGAAATTAATTCCCTAACTAGGACCGTTTCCTTTTGTAGAGCGGCTTCACGCCTTTGCACATAGCTGCACACTATGGAAATGTCAACGTGGCGACGCTTCTGCTCAACCGTGGAGCTGCAGTGGACTTCACAGCCAGGGTATGGATTAATCCTTTTCTCTTCTTAGATGGGCTAGTCGGTGGATGTGGGAGCGTATCTTTGCTTAAAATTCCTAATAAAAAGCAGAGTGGAAAGTGAAGTGCTGAGGAAATTTCAGCATATGGCCAAAGAGATCTTTTTTCATAAATGTCTAAAGCGTGCTTCAAGACAGCTCAGAACATTACTTGTGATCTTAGAAGCAAACAAATAATTATTCCCAATTAGAAAGTAACACGCCCCTTTAAAGATGTCCAAAATGCAGACACTCTCATGTGCCAAGTCATTTCAAAGTCTTTGCCACAGTCAGGCATACTATAAAAACAAGTATTATTCATTGGCTTTGCCCTGTTTTTAAGATTTACCAGAAGAAGTTTATTTACCTTTCCAGAATATTATTATATGTGAAAATATCAATACATTAACATATGTGGTGAACATATAAAACAGAATAGATTTAACTAAAAGTCATCTTTGCATGAAAAACTGCAACCATAGGGCTAGCTAATACAGTCCATTTACTATTTTATGTCACTTAACAACTGATTAATATGTGCACTGCTATAGCTATCGCCACTGGACTAGGAATTTTTTTTTGTTTCATTTTTCATTACCAGAGCCTTGCTGCCTTGCTTTATGAGGAACTGCCTTTCAGAAGGATTTCATGTTCATGCTGACACTATTATCCTCCTAATAATACTCTTATTTTCCCTGAGAGTTTTCCACCTGATGTGCCGGCAAGGGCATCCTTGCTGAAAATGAAATATAAAACACCATCTTCCAGCCTAATTAGGGCCCGGTTTTGACACTGACTTCTGTTGTGCTAATGAGCTTCCTTTGTAGCCAAACAACCATACTGTGTATGTTGTATGTATGTTACAGTGATTTAAATACATAAGTATGCTGTGAATATTGACTAATTTGGGCTTTGATATATGTTTTGTCTTACTGTGTGATTGTGATGTTTGGTGTTTTGATGAATGTGCTTCTTTGTTACTTAAGAGTAAATCAATATAGATGTCTATAAGAAAACCAAAACACCAGAAGATCTGTATCTCAAATGACACGTGCACCTAGCTCTGATGCTCAAAAACATGCTTGTTTATCTTCTATACTGTATTGATGTTCCTCTTTTTGTGATCCAAACGCAAAGGCATCACCATTATACACTTTCAAGTCCATCATGCTCTTTGTTTGTTCTTTTCATGGTGTAGAATGGAATCACCCCACTGCATGTGGCTTCCAAAAGGGGAAACACAAACATGGTGAAGCTTTTATTGGACCGTGGAGGGCAGATCGATGCCAAAACCAGGGTGAGTGTTTCTATCCCTGAATATCACTTCTTGGAGTTTTTTTAGCTGGAGATTTGGAACGTCAACGTTCATAGATAGGAAAACTCAGCTTTATAGTTTGTCTCTTTTCTGTCTTCTCTTCTGAAAATGAGACTTTAAATGCATCTATTACATATCATAGGAGAGAAAATGCTCAGCTGAACACAATCACAAAATATTGAACATTTTCCCCTCCCCTCACTGGAGCCCTGTGGGTCAAATTTTCCAAGGCAACTCCATAAAACTATTCCATGCAGTTGTTTGCACATGTAGAATATTACTTCTGTTTATAGGGAGACAAGATAGATGAGGTCATATTTTCTGTTGGACTGTTTCTGTTGGTGAGGGGATTCAAGCCTTCAAATAACTCTCCAAGCTTATCAGAAGCAAGCTCCCTCCAGACCAGGACACAGACCCTGCAAAACAACAGATGCAAAACCTGCAGACATATCTCCACTACTATAATGATCAGCACCCTCACAACACACTTTTCAAGATCCATAGGTCCTACACATGCCTATCACAACATGTGGTGTACCTTATCCAGTGTACTAAATGCCCCAATAGGATTGGGCCAAAATAAATCTGATGAGGTTCAACAAGGACAAGTGCAGAGTCCTGCACTTAGGACAGAAGAATCCCATGCACTACTACAGACTAGGGACTGAATGGTTAGGTGGCAGTTCTGCAGAAAAGGACCTAGGGGTTGTAGTGGATGAGAAGTTGGATATGAGTGAACAGTGTGCCCCCGTTGCCAGGAAGGCTAACAGCATTTTGGTCTGTATAAGTAGGGGCATTGTCAGCAGATTGAGGGACGTGATTGTTTTCCTGTATTCAGCATTGGTGAGGCCTCATCTGGAGTACTGTGTCCAGTTTTGGGCCCCACACTACAAGAAGGATGTGGAAAAATTGGAAAGAGTCGAGAAGAGAGCTACAAAAATTATTAGGGGGCTGGAGCACATGACTTATGAGGAGAGACTGAGGGAACTGGGATTTAGTCTGCAGAAGAGAAGAATGAGGGGGAATTTGATAGCTACTTTCAACTTCCTGAAATGGGGTTCCAAAGAGGATGGATCTAGACTGTTCTCAGTGGTAGCAGATGATAGAACAAGGAGTAATGGTCCAAAGTTGCAGTGGGGGAGCTTTAGTTTGGAGACTAGGAAAATCTTTTTCACTAGGAGGGTGGTGAAGCACTGGAATGGGTTACCTAGGGAGGTGGAAGGAAGGAATCGCCTTCCTTAGAGGTTTTTAAAGTCAAGCTTGACAGAGCCCTGGCTGGGATGATATAGTTAGGGATTGGTCCTGCTTTGAACAGGGGATTGGTCCTGCTTTGAGCAGGGGGTTGGACTAGATGACTTCCTGACGTCACTTCCAACCCTGGTATTCTATGATTCTATGAACTATGTGGGTGAAACTTGACAATCACTACCTTCGCAAATGAGCTCACACAGGAAAATGGTAGAAGACGTGTGGGTAAACACTTTTCACAAAGCAGTCACTTTAAATCTGACCTATCAGTCCTCGTCCTCAAAGGAAACCTGCACAACACTTTCAAAAGAAGCCTGGGATCTTAAATTCAGATTGAACAGAGACACTGGATTTATGGATTATTATAACAATTAATTATAACTCATTAACAACCCCTGCCCTCAACTGCCTTCCCTCCCTTTCTTTCCTCCTATGATTGGAGGGGTGTTAACAGGCCACTTCACCTTTAATGATGCCTTGAAATATGTGTTAACTACTTATGATAAATAATCTGTTTCACCTTGTATTTAGCTGAGACACTGAATACATTTGCCAGACCTGAAGAATCACTCTGTGTAAGATAAAAAGCTTGCCTTTTTCACCAACAGAAGTGAAAAGAGAAGTTGGTCCTATAAAAGATATTATCTAATCCACCTTGTCTCTCTAATATCCTGAGACTGACATAGCTATAACAAAACTTCTGTGTTTATAGACAGTTATTCATCCTAAGGCTAGGATTGTAAGCAGCCCTTAGTTATGATGCCATAAAAGGGGTTGAGGGCACAAGACACCCCCTTATTCCATTTTGCAGCTCCCAAAATGTTAACTAGCAGAGCTGAATCAGCATTGGAGAAGCAAATAATTTATTGTTGGTCTATACCAGCAAAAGGTTGCTTCCCCATAGAGTATGGAGGAATAACAGAGGTAAATGCGACAGAGAGTCCTGTGGCACCTTATAGACTAATAGATGTTTTAGAGCATAAGCTTTTGTGGGTGAATACCCACTTCGTCGGATGCACAAAAGCTTATGCTCTAATACATTGGTTCTCAAAGTGGGGGTCGTGACCCCGTTATGTGGGGGTCGTGAGCCCCTGCTGCCGGCAGCCAGCCCCGGCCCCTGCCGTGGCTGGGCTGCTGGCGGCGCCCCTGCCTTGGGGGGCTGCCAGTGCGTGTGCGCACACACACATGCGCACGCGCGCGCGCACACACACACCTCCCCCGAGCCCGGACCCTGCCCCGTGGGGTTGCAGACACCCCCTAAGCCCGGTCCCTGCCTCAGGGGGTTGCCAGCACACACACGCACACACCCCATCCTGGCCTTTCCCCGGAGGTCTTTAGGCACCCCCCTGAGCCGGGCCCCTGCCCCAGGGGGCTGCAGGAACCCCCCGAGCCTGATCCCTAAGAGGGGTTGCACTTAGAGGCCTGGTGTCCAAAAGGGGTCACCAATACAAAAAGTTTGAGAACCACTGCTCTAATGCATCTGTTAGTCTATAAGGTGCCACAGGACTCTTTGTCGCTTTTGCAGATCCAGACTAACACAACTGCTCCTCTGACACTGAACAAAGGTAAATGTGACTCTAAATCACAGATTCCCTCCTGGTGCACTCCCATGGCTTAACTCTGCCCCTTTCATTGATTGGAGTTACCTCTTTGAGATCTAAAATAGATATAAACCAGCTTATGTGTATATGATGGGATTTTTTTTAAGTTGCATTTTTGGAATGACCTTGAAGTTGTGTCTCCTTGTGCTAATTGATCACTCCTTTCTCACTCAAGTTGCTTCTTGAAATAATTGACCTGTTCTTAAAAGAGCTATTTATTTTTAAGCCTTGATCCACTTAGTTGTTAATCTTAGCCATGCCCACAATTAAAAACTGGTTCGCACTGCAATGTTCATACATGGTTCTAGGATTTGAAATGACAGTAGTTAGGGTGTTTGAATTTGGTTTTTTGGTTTGACCTGTTATAAATATGGGAGATATTTGCATTCACTTCCAGGGTTGGATTTCCAACACCATCTGAAAGTTTAGAGGGTGTTTGGATACTGGTATTTGATTTGGGTTTATCTCACCAATAATGTGATAGCATTGGAAAGTCTGAGAAAGTGGTTGTGACAGTACCTTTCAAAACCTGTATAGTCCTTCTAATCATGTCTCTTTCTTTTTAGCATGTAGTGCACACAGTAAACAGCTCTTGAGATTGACACAACCCTTCTGCTTCACTTTCGCTATTTTAATTAAATCAGCTTTTTGGGGGGTTCATATGCTGCAAAGGCTGTAGAGATGATCCCTTAATTGAATTAATCATATGATTAGTATTTGATTTGTGATTCTGTAGGGAAGAGAAATCCAATCCTCTGGGTTTTTTTACTGCACCTTATATGGGAAAATGCTGCCTTTCATGAAAGTGAGCACTAAGTCACAAAAGGCCAAATTTTCCAAAAGTAGTGGCTAAAATACATGAGTACAATATAAAAATGAAGGCACAAGCAGCTAACTGTGCACCATACACAAGATATTGATATACATGCACAAGTTGGGCAATTGCGTGCAGATGGCCCATTTTGTGCATGCAATTATAGTTTTGAATTTAAGGTACAGACCTCTGGACATTTTGTGTTCAAAATTTTGGCATCTGTTTTGGAAAAGTGGCCCAAAATAGTTGTAAAAATAAACTTGTGATTTTCTTTGAGGCTTGTATCTCATATTTTGTGGACTCAAAGTACAGTTCCAACAGCCAGATCAAAGCATAGTTCTAAACCAGTCTAGAGGAACAGGACCACATATTGTTTGTATCAAAAGATCTAATTTTAGGAGACCACCCATTGTTTCCATTTATCACTTCTCATCAGGTGGTAGATTAACTCAAAAGCTGTCAGCTGTCAGACAGAGATGTAACCTGCAAAGTATCACAAAGTACACACATTCTGATTTGCACAGACTCAACAGCTTCTTTTGCTTTAATATTCTACATTCTCTCTGCTAAGAGAGACACTGTTGAGGGCAGCTGTGTGCACTTGACAGTGTGGGAGATTCCAGAGCTTTGATTTTGTCTGTTGATGTCTTGTCGTGATGTCGTCCTCATCCAGCATTTTATATAGTCTTAGTGTCTTTTTCTTTTTTCTATGCTTTGCTATGGCTGTGAGTGTGTAGGGTAATGAAGATGTAGGTTGTGTCTCTCATGCCATGCATACATATTTTGCATTTTAAAGGAAAGACTTCTGCCCCCTACTTGGTACTAACACACTTGACTACCCATACTTTCCTTTCTATTTCTTCTGGGGAAAGCTTATCTTTCTCTAGCAATGCAGGGTAAAAATGGGAAGCAACAGAATGGAATACATTAGAGTGTTTATTCTGTATTCTGGCAGCTTTGACCTTTATACTTGATTTCTTTGTCACATTAGAACCAGCCCTTTGGCCCAGAAAGTATTCACTGATGTCATTCTTTTTATTTTTAACCCTCTTCAGTATGTGGCATTTGATGATGCATACATCAGGACAATGAAGGCTTAGTTTAATGTATTTTAAACGAATCTTAAGAACTCTATATACTGCGCAACAGACACATTATAATCATCTCAGAGCTTTTTATGTTTGGAAATATTCTCTAGGATTGATCCCTCTGGGAGGTTTTTTTACCTTCTGTCTTAAATAAATGGACCAACCCTAGTTTTTTTAAAAAATAGTAAATTATGGGTGCACACTCACAGCTCTATAGTTATTAAAGCAGGGATTAAACCTCTTAGTTTTGTATGACTAGAGTAACCAGACAGCAAGTGTGAAAAATCGGGATCAGGTAATGGGGGGGTAATAGATGTCTATATAAGACAAAGCCCCAAATATTGTGATGGTCCCTATAAAATCAGGACATCTAGTCACCCTGTGTATGGCTAATATAATGTGTCCTATCCAAGCTTAAAGCATTTATTCCTAGAATTTAGAACAATCTGAGAATTTGCAAGTAAATCTGCTGATTACATGTATGAGTTACAATTAAAGTTAAGATTTTTGGCACGCGGGTGGGGGAGGTTATTAAAATTCACAGGCAGGATTTGGGCAATAAAACATAAATCGTGGAAACTGGAGCTCTGCAGTGTAGGGCTGGCAGCTGGAACCCCCTGTTTGGGGCCGAATGTGAAGCAGAAGTCACAGAGGTTTGTTAGTCATGGAATCTGTAACCTCTGTGACCAAATTGTATCCTTAGCTATGCTCATTTAAAAACAATCTCTTTTTGAATTTTATAGTGAATCTTACCATTTTCCAGAAATAGAAAATAAATTATTTAAAAAATGTAATTTGGATACTTAACCCACTTATAGATCATTCCAAAATCTAAAATATAGCCTTACTAACAAGAATATTTTTGTTAATTAACACCATTAGTCATGATGATGATTAGAGCATGATGTTTGTCATGTGATTTGTTATCTAAAGTTTTAGATACTAAAACTTCATATAATAAAAATTGTATGACTAAAATATTACATGGCAGAATGGATTGTCTCTAAATCTTACATGAATAATGGGTGTAATGGCATCAAATTGTCACCTAACATTTTAGATAACAAAGTTTTAGATCACAAAATTTAGGAGTTTTAAAACATCATAGAATGAAAATATCTAATGATATATAAATATCAGTTTAATAAATGATTGTACAGATCGTGGGTTATTCTTGGATCCAATGGGCACATGATTATTGTCTAAAAATCCATGGGATCTGGGAGGGTAAGGGAAGAATCAGGTGGCAACACATAATTCCAGTGTTGTTATAAAAAGACTGTAACTTTTCCCTCAATGGCTATTTACAGGGGAAATAATCCTAGCATTAAAAAGGGGGGCAATGCATATCACAAAGGATATTTCTATTAAAATGCATTTCTCTTATATAAGAAAATAGTGACCTTGCAGATATGCAAATGATATAGTTACTACAGTGAAATGTCCCTGCACTATTAGTGAAGCGACTGTTAAGACTTCTATCTCAATTTTTGATGAAAAGTGAAAATCTTAAAAAATTTTCATGAATCTCAAAAACAATTGTTTTCAATTTAGGTCACCAAAACATTTTGTTTTGATAACTTTGAAATGGTTCATTTTGATTTTGACCTTTTTTAAAAAAATAAAATTAAAGTCTAATTAGCTTAAATGTCTAAATGAAGTCATTTCACATAAGAAAACAAATTTTCTTTTTTTTGGAAATGTTGGTACAGAACATTTCAAGAATTGCTAAACTTTTTTCCTCAGCTTTTTTTCCTTCCAAGTCAGGAAATTTGAGAAGACCAACTCTGGTTCATGAAAAGCTCTACTGGTGATATTTTTTGGAGAATGGGTGTTTGTATAGTTTCCCTGTTTTTCATTAAAGAACACTGAAATAAGTGGGGTGGGGAGGGAATATCAGGAATATGGGATTTTGTTGGCTTTTTGTTTCTGTGTACTTTATTTACCTTTGCCTTTTAATACAACGTTATTCACACATCTTTGACATCCTAATTGTGTTCCCTTGTTCATGCTACATTATAACAATATTCTAATGAAGAAGGATGAGCAAATTCTCCTATAATAACTCTGATCAAATGTTAGCCCAATTACTTTAGCTTCAGTTGCAGGCTCATTTGGGTAGGGACAGTATTCTCCTGTATGAATAAACAGCACCTAGCACAGCATGGGCACAACCAGAATACAAATAAATAGTAACAATCTCACTTCATCTGAACTGAATCCAAAACTGTAAATATTGGATAAATCTCATTAAACAAATTCCTCGGCCCATCAAAGGCTCTCTGTCCTTGATTCTGAAGACATGGTGCTCATCAACAGTGACAGTCTTTCTACTGAGCCATGCCACCTTCTTCTTTCACATTTTCTGTGCTCTGGGGCTTCCCCTTCTAGAGTCACCTTTGAGTAACAGAGAGGCAGCCACAGCTTCTGGAACTTGCAACTTAATATCAAAGATAGCAGCGACTGAAAGACTGTTATGATGGAGAATAAGAATGATACCATGGAACTCCATATCTAGATATGGGGGCAGGAGGTAGAAGTGAGGACGGTAGTAGATGGAGAGCAATTTAAATAAGGGAGGAAAATTGCTGTAACCTATTTAAAGTGGAGGGAGATTGTGGAAGGGAAAAGACGGAGTTGGGAAAGTTGACAAGCCTGTCACAGAGAGCTATGAGACTGTGAGGAGAGGAGGAGTATTTGAATTTACAGTGAATAAGCTTAAGACTGTCATTCACATTTTCTTGGGTTCCTTTCCTTAGAACCTGCTGAGGTTCCATCATTCGTAATAACATTTCCTTTCATAAGCATAGACTAGAGTATCCTGATAGATCAGAAAAGGGTTTCCAGCATAGCAGGATTGTAATGGGTTTCCTATCATAAAACCATTGTGATGGGATCTCAACACAATTTCTCTCCACTATATTAGGAGTACGATGGATTTTCTGTAATAGTAGTACTGTGACACATTCTCCCAATATAATCTAAGAACACAGTAATAGCACTAACTCACTGAATGGCTGTTACCATTTTAAAAACATTGACAAACTATGAATACCTGATATTTACTTATTTATCCATCCAAAAGCATTCTTAGTGCATTTTAAATAATTGTTTGGAAAAGGATAAGAAAAAAATATATGTAGTCTGACATAGCTACTACTGCATATAATATAAATAATACTTTGATATAATTCTACAATTATTTAAGTATAATATATTGTGTCATATGGGTTGGGCAAACCCAGTTAAGATTTTTTTTCTTTATCTTTTAGATTTGTGTTTTGAAGAGCATACATGGTTGATTACATTATGGTGTATTTAATTACAACAAGAGAATGAAGGCTTAAAGCTAGAGGCTGAAGTTACATCGATTGTTTTTAATGAGATGAGGATTGGCAGTAATAAATAAAATAACTGGTTTGCAGCCAGAAAAGATAAAGTTTAAGCAAATTAAGATGTCCCACACAAAACAGAAGAAATGACAATGAAAAATATTAAAGCTTTCAAAGAACAGAATAGTCTGTTTAATGCAAAGTAAATTTAGAAGAAATTTGAATTATTTATTATTTATTTCACAATGCTGAGTTAAATCTGTTGCAGAATTAATAATAAATGAAAATATGGTGTCTGATGCCTTTTAAATAGCTGCACCTAATATTTACTGGAGAAATCTGGATTAACACTTAATTTTAGTACTGAAAGAGTAGAACTCTTAAGACTCCATGCTCTTGATGCATAGTACATTTTTACTATTGTTTGTTAAATTGTATTTTAGCATAGAATCTGTATAATGGGACTAATCCTGTGAGATGCGGAGTGTGTTGAACTTACAGTGAATTAAAAAAAAAGAGCACTCAGCAATTTGCAGTATTGTGCTTAGTAAACACCTTCATAAAGGCTAATAATTTAGCTGATTTCCAAAATGATTTAAATTGATAAGATGTTTTGGATTACCCGTAATGTGATTTTTCTTTTAAAATTACTGTGTTCAAATGTATTGCATTCCCTTATTTGGCAAGGAATATGCATAAAGAGTTCCTGATGCTTTACGTACAATTATTAAAAAAAAAAAAAAATCTGAGTTAGATCTTTAGCTAGTGTAAATCAATGTAGTTCATTGAACCAGCTTGACCTACAGCTACAGAAAGCATGACCCTTTGTTGTCATATAAGTCTATTCATCCACCACAGGTTTTTGGTATTTTTCTTCTCTCTTTTTTACTATTGTAGACATTTGTGAGATCTCGATCTTTCTGTTTGGAGAAGTTCATCTATTCTTCCTACTTTTCTCATTTAGCATATGATTCTAAGATGCTGAGTGCCTCCTAGAATACTGAGATCTTAGAAGCTGAAGGCATTCAGTACCTAGCAAGATTGTGCCTTCATGTCACAGACCTGAATTTTCAAAGAGATCTTCTAAATTTTGCCAAATTTTCATATGCAAACCTTTTATTTTAGGCAAAAAATTGACACTGCATGTAAGTGCCTGCCATATGCAGCATGGAAATATGAGTTCACCCATGTGCTAATGAGAGTTTTGCGGGTGCAATTTAGAAGACTCCTGTGATAATTTGGCCTATAATGTTCACATGATATCATCAACACTTCATATATGCGGGATGAAATGTGCTCTATGAATTTTAACAAACAGGTCCTTCCCCTCTCCCACTTCCTTAATTCCCTACTTAAATGCTTTGTAGTCACAATGTCTTATTTCCAGTCTTGCTGTTGCATTGGAGTAGAGCATTTTAATAACTATGAAATGACAGAATAATTTGTCATAGCGAGCCTGCAGTGAAAAGCTGCAAATGATTCATAATTCATTTACAGTTAAATAATGGGCAGCAATATATGTGTGTGAGAGAGGCTCTGTGAAGTTCATTTTCAGTTTAATCAGCTAATTAAAAAGGAATGGAAAAGTTCTGAAATTTTGTGGCCTTTAGACTGATATGATCAATCTTGATACCATTTCTGAAAGTGAACCTGTCCTGTTTGCTTGCTTACAGAAGATCCATAAATAGAATATGAGACTGATAGAACAAATAGCTCATGGATGTTAAAACATTTATGTATGTTACTCAGTTATTCTCATGAGGACAACATATACTAGGCCTCAAATTTATCATAACATATGTTACTGGGTGATGAGGTGAGTGTGAATCCTTTCATAGAGACAGATGCATTGTATTTCTTCACTTTTGTTAATCATTTTATGGGAGCTTTTGTGCTCTGAAGTACCCGCTGGCTTTATTTCAAAGCCATGATGTTTCAGCCAAGACATGCTGTGTCAAAATGACATGCTGAGTACTTTAGACAGCACCTGCATGTGTTTTCCCAATGTACCAGGGTACGCTATATAGTGGTAGAATGATGAAGAAAGATATAACTGGTGAATTCCCACAGTACATTTTAGAGTGTTCAGAACCACTGTAGCTTGCTACATGATGCTAGAGCATACTTATGTTATTGACTATTATGTCTATTTTAATTACAATCCACTTCTTGGTTAGAAGTTCCTGAAATAAACAAGACAGTTCAACTGCACTGTGGTAGTTCTGGTTTGTCCTAATTGCACTGTATACTAGTTTCTCTAGTTCAGTATGCTTTCCCCAGTTCAGTTCTCCTCACTTTTCAACAAAACATAAATAAAAATATAGTTTTTTAAAATATTAAAATATCAGTTTAAAAATTCCACATGTAGTTTCCTCTCTACAAGAGGAAGAAAGAACTGAGAAAAAGCAGTATAGGATGGATTTTAGTTACCTTGCTTAATGCATATGGGAGGCGCTGAAATATTACAATAATGAGAGTCATATAAGAAACAGACCAGGACAGGATAGCGATACCAGTCTTTACTTTGTAATGTTTCCCCCAAGAGGTTAGATCCTGGATAAAGACAAAAAAGGATTTTTTTTAAAGGCTCAGATTTGTTCATATTTTTCTTTTCACTAAAATCGAACCCTTTTAGCTATGGAATTGAGCATCATTTTGTGAACATATCTAAAAATGATTCATCTCTTTGGTTTCAGTTGCTCTCCTTTTCTTCCCTCTGTCTTGCTTTCTTGAAGGCTTCTCACCAATCATTACCTTTTGTTTTGTTATTTTACAAAGAAGAACAATTTCGAAGTTGGTAGGCAAGCAACAAACGTGAACCCCCCGATTCTGATTAAAAGATAGAGCAGAAAAATCCAGACATGGGAGAGCAATAACAAACACACACCTTTCTCCTGAATCACTCAGGAATGTATTTTCACTTCAGTACTGCTAGTGGAAGTTAGGTGTGTAAATCCCTTTGGCACTGAGATAAGAATATATCTCAGTATATGCAGCTGCAAAATTGGTTTAGGATACACTGGAAGTTCAGAACAATGAAAACCCAGCTAATCCAGTTAGGCTGCATTCCTTTGTAAGAATACAATTTTATGAGATGCTGAGCCACCACAAAATCCATTAGAAGAATTGATCCTGCACCTATTGAAATTAATGGCGAGGCTTCCATTGACTTTAATGGTGCAGGATCACTACCTTAGCTGGTGGGAATTGAGGCACATTTAGCACTTCACAGGATCTGGGAAAATCTCTGGGCCCCCAAACCCAGACCCCTCTGCTGAGCCCCAACCACCTTCACTGGATCACCTGGAGAGTCCCATTGCCTGTGCACTGGAACCCCCCAACAAGCCCTTGTGCATCCAGATTGTCCCACACACAAACTTCTCACCCCACACGAAGCCCCCTGTACACTTGGATCCTGCTGGGCTGAGCCTACCCACCGAATCCTGGTGCATTTGGTGAGGAGGGGCAGGGCCCCAGGGTGTTTCTGGGGCAGGCTCAGACCTTGCATCGAGTCAGGATTGGGTGCAACCTCACTGCCGAGTCCCTGAATCAGGAGAGGCATGGGCTTCAGAGTGATCTCCCACCTCAGTGCAGCCAATGGCCTGCCTTTCTGGAGCCACATTTATTTGACAAATAATATTTGCAGAATTTTAAAATATTGTGAGCAGAATATTTAATTGTTTGGCACAGATTTTTTTTTTTGGCATAGAATTCCTTCAAAAGTAAATATATCAAACAAGTCAATTGGTGTGTCAATGGCATTTTCTATTACTTTAAAGTCAAAGAAAACATCTCAGTTACACATCTGTATTGAACAGGCATTGAATGCTCATCTGAGTGCATATATGGTAATACAATATTGCGGTCTGTTAAGGTTAAAATTCTCTATATTTGGGTTTCTTTGTATATCTTGTGTGATTTTCTTTCTTGTGTCATTCAGCACTGATATTTTTTCTTTTTCATCATTTTTCCTCTCTCTTGCATTTGCTATTTCTTTCTCTCTAAGGGAAGGAGCAGTCTGTAGCAGCATTATCTAGAATGTGCTTTCCTTTCTAACGGTTTCATTGACACATCTTTCTCTAATACTGCTTTGTTCTGTGTCTGAGCAGCCTGAGCAAGTGTTTTGGGACAGGATGTTCTTCTGCAATGGAGAGAAGAATTCAGAGACATTGCTGTCGCAGCAAGCTTAGCAAAAGATGATTAGATCTTGCTTCTCTTTGAGCCTTAGAAAGAAGAGTCTTTTCTCTGTTGGTTTCTCTCCTCCTCTCAAAGTCTTTCCTCTTCTCCTGCTTGTTAGAAATTTTCTGGAATACATTTTCTGGCATGGACATTTACTATTTCATCCCTGTATCAAAAGGAATTGAAGCACTGTGGATGATTAGCTGAGCCATCCTTCGGCCATCACACAGTATTCAGGGAGAGGCATCACCATTTCAAAGCCATATGGGGAGTGAGGGAGGGCGAGAGATGCATGCATACAATCTCTTTTTTAATAATGGGTTTGCACACACAATGTGTTTCCTCTCCACCATTCTCAGAATGTAACCTCAGCATCTCCTTCAATGGTACAAGGCTGAGCTAGGGGTAAAGTTTCATTCTACTAAATCAGTTTCATCTAGACATTAACAAAAGGCACAGCTTTTTCTGGAGGTTTGCAAGATTTGCAAATGCTCAGCACCCACTCAGTATCAGGAACTTGTGGGCTAGATTTATATAAGAACATAAGAATGGACAAACTGGGACAGACCAAAGGTCCACCCAGCCCAGTATCCTCTCTACCGACAGTGGTCAATGCCACGTGCCCCAGAGTGAGTGAACCCAACAGGTAAAGATCAAGTGATTTCTCTATTGCCATCCATATCCACACTTTGACAAATAGAGATTAGGGACACCGTTCCTTACCCATCCTGGCTAATAACCTTTAATGGACTTAACCTCCATGAATTTATCTAGTTCTCTTTTAAACCCTGTTATAGTCCTAGCCTTCCCAGTCTCCTCAGGGATGGACTTCAAGAGGTTGACCATATGATGTGTGAAGAAGAACTTCCTTTTATTTGTTTTAAACCTGCTGTCCATTAATTTTATTTGGTGGCCCCATATTATGGGAACAAGTAAATAATTCTTCCTTATTCACTTTCTCCACACCACTCATGATTTTTTATATTCCTATCATATCCCCCCTTAGTCTGATCTTTTCCAAGCTGAAAAGTCCTAGTCTCTTTAATCGGTCCTCATAATGGATCTGTTCCAAACCCCTAATCATTTTAGTTGCCCTCTCTGAACCTTTTCTAATGCCAGTATATGCTTTTTGAGATGAGGAGACCACATCTGTACACAGTATTCAAGATGGGGGGGCACCATGGATTTATATAAGGCCAATAAGATATTCTCTGTCTTATTCTCTATTCCTTTTTTAATGATTCCTAACATCCTGTTTGCTTTTTTGACTGCCGCTGCACACTGTGTGGATGTCTTTAGAGAACTATCCATGATGACTCCAAGATCTCGTTCCTGATTAATTGTAGTTAAATTAGCCCCCATCATATTGTATGTATAGTTTGGGTTATTTTTTTCAATGTGCATTAGTTTACAGTTATCCACATTAAATTTCATTTGCCATTTTGTTGCCCAGTCACTTAGTTTTGTGAGATCTCTTTGAAGTTCTTTACAGTCTACTTTGGTCTTAATTGTCTTGAGCAGTTTAGTATCATCTTTAAACTTTGCCACCTCACGGTTTATCCCTTTCTCCAGATGATTTGTGAATAAGTTGAATTTCTGAATGTTTGTTCCATAAAGAGCAGTAAGATGGACATATATGCTTAACACTTTGCTTTTGCTTAAAGGATGGACTCACTCCACTACACTGTGCCGCACGAAGTGGGCATGACCAGGTTGTAGAGCTCCTCCTGGAACGGGGTGCCCCACTGCTTGCAAGGACCAAGGTGAGTATTCCATTTCCTTATAGGAAACAGGTTACATGTGTAATATAGACAGTACTTTTTCAGGATAAGTGACTTATTCTCATCCCATACAATTTACTAACGTGGTTCCATGGAATCATAGCAATTAGAGGTAGGAAAGATGTGTCATGTGTCCTATCCCTTTAGTCAGGGTAAGATCATTCCCTTTGTATTTTCTGATCTTTCATATATTCTTATTATATCCCATGGAGCTTTTTTCACTTCCTTTAGTAGACAAAACAATTCCAGAGTATTCCCATTAATGCATAAATATACAACCACCAGTTTCTTTTCTAAATTTGTGTAATTAAGTTAAAGCCATTTAATATAAAATCTTTATTTTGGGTATTCCCTCTTCCTTTCAATCAAATTCTCTCTGCCAATCAGAGGATACATTTCTCATCTTACATACTGCATCAAAGGCAGATGGAAACAGGTGTCGGACAGCCATACTTATTAAATGATGTGGCACTCTGACCTATCCAGCATCTGAATAAAAATGGAGATTGTCACTTTGTCTTTGTGTTCTTAAGAGATTGATATGGTCATAACCAATGTTCCCTCTAAGTTTTGACAGCCCATGTGCACAAAAAATTTCTCTCTGCAAATTTTTGTGGTTCTGTGCAAATTTTTGTGCACGCAGTGTTTCCTCGTGTGCACAGGGTTTAGGATCAGTGTGCACACGCGCACAGCTTAGAGGGAGCAGTGGTCATAACAGATTGCATCCTAAATATGCTAAGCACTTCGCTGACATAGAGCTAAACAGAGTGTCCTCACCAAAGAGTTAAGTCTAAAATTAATATATTAAAATTACCATTAATGTTCCTTAGTTATAATTCAGTTATAACTAATACTAACAGTAATTGAACTAGTAACTAATGTCTGTCGTACAAAAGAAGCCCACACTTTGATTGCCAGATTCCCAAATTTTGAATATATATGTGCCACTGAATCAGGGTCCTCCATTATGATGAGGGAGTGGCAGGAGCTAGTCCAGAGTCTTCTAGAGATCACTCGGGCAATTGGTCTGAAGCATAGCCACAAGTGTGGCAAGGAATATCTGTACAGCTAATGGATCCTACATGTTAAATATTACGGTGATGACCAGAGGGCTCCATTCTTCCATCATCAATACATAATTCCTTCCACCCTTTTGGTACTGACAGGGATTGGGACTCTCTTCAGGAAAAGTAAAGGGCAAAGAAGCAACCAATTCAAGAAGATGTTTTGTAGCCTTTTAATTATATTTTAATTAAATAGTAACTTTCAACCATTTGAACTGAGAGATGTTCTTCCCCTCCTCCAAAATCGTACCTCACCTGTAAAATGAAATCTCTGTTAAAGACAGCTTCCCTTCTAATGCCCCTACCCAATGGAGCTGTTCCAGATTGGAGACAGACAGATGAATGAAAAATAGAAATAAGTCACTTTGCTTCAGTTCCTTCCCATGAACTTCAATATTTTATAACATTCTCTCTTATTTTAAAATGACATATATAATGCTGAAAACAGTACAGCAGCCTGCCTGGTGAAGCTCTACCGAGACCCCATTGTGTACGTTTGTCAAGAGATTGGTCAAAATCCCCAGCAGCTGATCAGTCTAGAGCTTTCATCAAAGCCACTTGATGATTTCCTAAAAACTAAGCACATCAAAGTGTTACCATATTCAGATACTAGAGCCTGATTCAGTAAACATAAGCAAATGTAGGAGGATTTTTCCTAGTAGTGAGCACTACAGTTGCTATTAAGTGTTCTCAGGATCAGCCCTACATTTGTAAACTCTTTCCTAAGTACCATTGCCCTGATTTTCAGTGGTACAAGGCACACTCAGCTCCATTAACTTTAGTAGGAAGTGTGGGTGGTCAGCACCTCTGAAAATCAGCCCACATTGTCTTTTTTGTGTACTGTAACTTGCTGTGTACAGTCCCATTTACAATGTTATAGCAGGGTGTGTTAATAATACTCAACAAGCCTTTTTTCTATAAACTAGACGGGAACGAATGAATCATTTGTGTTTAATTCCTAAAAGGCCTATAGAAGGTTTGTAGTTGAGTTCCATACTATTAATGTATACTAGTGTACTTTATGTAGTTTTTTTAACCAAGAACATAAATATGATTATAACTGTATGGTATAACTCCTCATTGACAGTTGTAACACAGGGTCCATGATATCTTTCCATGGGCTGTGAGAGTGTCAGGTCTCATAAAGTAAAAAAGGTTTGGTTTAGTCAGTATTTGTTGTTGGAGACCTTGAGGAAAAACAACTTGTTCTACAGTACGTGTGTTGGTGATTAAGTAGATGCTTTTCCCTCTGGGTGAATACAGACCCTATTGCCTAGCATAGGTTTCCCATAGCCCAGGGAAGCACAGTCCTGACATTAAAGATGCCACGAGACTTTTCTCAAGACAACACACTATAGCTAAATTTGGATAACTGTATTTTGCCTGCCTACGTTTTCCACACATTTGCCATGGGTTTATGGCATTCTTTTTCACTCCCTTTTACAAGCTGTCTGTGATGTTGTTTTGCACTGTTAGTGTTCTGGGTGAAGTTATTCTTATACAGTTTGTAAAGCACTTTGGGATTCTTCTGAATAAATGGCACTCTATAATCATGAGTTATTTTTACTGGAAGTTTGATACACTTGTATTTTCTGCTGGCACAGAATGGACTTTCTCCACTTCACATGGCTGCTCAGGGTGACCACGTGGAATGTGTCAAACATTTACTGCAGCACAAAGCTCCTGTTGATGATGTCACACTGGATTACCTGACTGCCCTACATGTTGCTGCACACTGTGGCCATTATCGCGTCACCAAGCTTCTGCTGGACAAGAGAGCAAATCCCAATGCTCGAGCCCTGGTAAACTTGCCTCACCCTCTAATGCAACATTACTGCAGACTGTAGATGTGTGTCACTGTGTAATAAAACTGACTGAAGGCCCCATCCTGCAAACACTATTGAGCATAGTCCTTTCTTCTTTGAGTAGTCATATGTCAATAGGATGTAGTGCTTACTGTTGCAAATGGCAGGTACTGTTGGACATAGGACTTACACTTCAATGGGTCTACTATGTTCACTAGCAAGTATTTGCATGATCAATTCCTGAGGTTATGCAACCGTTCTTGGAATCACAGTCATTGCTAGCTGACACTGTCACACTTCCAGTGTTTTAATACATTTGTCATTTTGGTCTTTCACACTTTACTGCCGGGATCGGCAACCTTTCAGAAGTGGTGTGCTGAGTCTTCATTTATTCACTCTAATTTAAGGTTCCGTGTGTCAGTAATACATTTTAATGTTTGTAGGAAGTCTCTTTCTATGTCTGTAATATACAACTAAACTATGGTTGTATGTAAAGTAAATAAAATTTTTAAAATGTTTAAGGAGCTTCATTAAAATTAAATTAAAATGCAGAAAACCACCCCAGACTGGTGGCCAGGACCCAGACGGTGTGAATGCTGCTGAAAATCAACTTGCGTGCCACCTACAGCACCCGTGCCATAGGTTGCCTACTCCTGCTTTACTGCATAGTGGTGCAGTTTGTATTTTTTACCACTGTAAAAGGCTAATTGGTGTGGAGATAATGCTACTTTCTGTGGTAGACTTTTTAAAATAAATTGTCCACCATTTTTGCTAGATGGCAGAAAATTACTTTTACACTTATTGAACTTCCATTTACCAAATATCATTAATCATAGCATGTCCATTTTTTTATTTTTCTGAGGCATAAATAAAAATATTACATTATAAATAATTCTTTGTGCTCAGGGACCTGACTATTATCCCCTAAACAGGAAGAAAAAAATCATATGTGACTTCATGAATTTCTAAGGCCTTTAAGACTTGACAAAGGGTCTGTCAAGTACATTTCATATTTTAATAATCCCTCCACTAAAAGGCACCTCACCTCAGTGAGGTCAAGATGAAGTAAAATGAACTAAATACAATAACGTTGACAATGGAAATTTCTGAAACACTACAGCTTCCCAGAAAATGTATCCAGTGATGTGACACAGTATGTGAAATTTCAAGGGTATTGATTTCTTTTTGGAGAAGTTGGGAGAGTTAATTTTTGGGCTTATAATGGGAAGCTACTGTCACCCTTAACTATGGAGTGACTATTGTTCCTCCATAATAGTCATCACAATAAACATTGGTCATCCTAATTAATTTCATTTATAAAGCTTCCTCATCCTGTAAGAAAAACAGCAAAAAAGCAACTGACCAGAGCCTGGTTAAATTACATACTATAGAATTATAACAGAAAGAGATGCCCATTTGCAAGGGTGATGATGTTGATAAAGACAGAGATAACCATTGGGATGTTGTAGGCAAGGTGTAAGTGTACATTTAACAGGGAGACATAATTTCATATCTCAGATTTGTCAACAACCAGACTAGAGGGCGGCTCTAGGACATCTAAGCAATGCCTGCTAGACTCACTGACAAAGCTTGTGTTGAGCTATATCTAGGCCTAGCTATTCCAGGCTAACATTTAAAGCTATCCAGACTAGTTAATTTACTATTCTACATAGCATCACTAGCAAGTAAACTGATGGAATAAGCTTTATGAATAATTCATTTTGAGATAGATATTCCTGAAGCACTTAATTAGTTAATGTTTGTACAGCTCTTTAAAAATATAAAGCCCTACATATGTTCTCAGTTGTTTTAATTATTGTGTTTTAAAATATATTAGTGTCAACCTATAAGTAAAATTTATTTTAACAGAAACTAGCCATGGAGTAATCTGCCACTCTAGCAGCTGCTCTCCTCCTTTGTCCAGCTGTACTTCTAGATGAGCATTAGCAATTCTGCCCTTTTCATTAGAAAAAACAATGATTATCTAACAAGTTCTTGCTTTGCATTAGAAAAACTTTTTGTATTTCTCTGCAAGTGTCTAATTAAGAATATAAGCACTGTGGTCCTGATCTTTCAATGCTTTGTTGTCCAGCCTTGGTCCCAATTCAGTATCCATCACTACCCAGCAAAGAACATAAGCATTTGCTTAACGTTAGGCATATGCTTACGCCCAATAGACTTTAAAGGGACTTAAACACAGGTTTGTGGTTAAGGATATGCTTATGCCAAATAGGGATGTACTCAAGTGCATGCAGAAATGCTTTGTTAAACTGGGGTCCTAGATCCTATTACCAGGAGTAGTTCCATGGAAGGAAATAAGTCTCTTAATGGTAGTAAGGACTGTGCTCAGTAGAAAGTGTTAGTACAAGCGGCCTCTTAGTGAATGCACATATACACCTGTCTATAATATATACAGTAGATATACTGCATAAATATGGACATGCATAGATATAGACACATAGGTCAGAGAGTCTTTTTTAAAGGAGAATAGAAAAATGATATGTGATCTAGGAGAAAGGTGAGCAGTTAAGAATCCTGCCTTATATTTTTTAAATTACTGCCGATAATTTTGAAAGCATCCGTTGGTTTTTATCACCATCATTTTTTAATATATGATTTTTTTTTTCACAAGGCAGGCTCCACAATATATATAAGCTATTCCCAAATGGATGGTTTTATATTTACTTTCTAGTATGTTCTTGACCAGGGGTGGGCAAACTTTTTGGCCTGAGGGCCACATCGGGGTTGCGAAACTGTATGGAGGGCCAGGTAAAGAAGGCTGTGCCTCCCAAAGCAGCCTGGCCCCTGCTCTTTATCTGCTCCCTCCCACTTTCTGGGAAGTCAGCTGCTTCCCTGACTGCCCCACTCAGAACTCCCGACTCATCCAAACCCCCCTGCTTCTTGTTCCCTAACCGCCCCGACTCTTATCCATACCCCTGACAGGCTCCCTGGGACTCCTATGCTTATACAACTCCCCCCACATTCCTGTGCCTGCCCCTCTCCCCAGAACCTCAATCCCATCCACGTGCTCCCTGTCCCCTGACTGCCCCCCGCCCCGGGACTCCCTGCCCCTTCTCCAACCCCACTGCTTTCCCCCACTTACCATGCCGCTCAGAGCAGCAGGTCTGGTAGCTGTGCCGCCAGAGTGGCTGTGGGGTAGGGGGGACAACAGGAGGCTAGTCTCCCTGGCCTGGATCTCAAGGGCAGGGCAGAACAGTCCTGCAGGCCAAATGTGGCCCACACGCCATAGTTTGCCCACCTCTGTTCATGACTGTCAAAAGGAGAATGTCCGTGTTTTGTTAGTTATATGTTTTTCTCCAATATATGGACAGAAAGCCTTGCAGGCTGTTGTGTATTAAGGAAATAGCAGTCCATTAATATGACTTGATTTTTTTTTCTATATCTCATAGCCTACTGTGACAAAGGAACAATGGCGTGTGATACTCTAACACTACTGCTTGCTATGTGCCAGCCTGGAGCTGTGTGGAACTGTAGCTGCATGTTTTTAACTAACAAAATTGTTTTTTGCACAGAATGGTTTTACTCCACTGCACATTGCCTGCAAGAAAAACCGCATCAAAGTCATGGAACTCCTGGTGAAATATGGGGCTTCAATCCAGGCTATAACAGAGGTAGAACAGTGTTTCAACTGAAAAAAAAATTCTTTCTCTTCTCCCTTTTCTTCTTCTCCCTCTCTCCGTATCTTCTTATTCATGTTTTATTTAAATGAAGAAGCCCCTCAGCCCCTGTGCAGAGGAGTAAAACTGCTGTTGCTTTGTTTCACAGTCTGGCCTCACACCAATACATGTGGCTGCATTTATGGGCCACTTGAATATAGTCCTCCTCCTGCTGCAGAATGGAGCCTCTCCAGATGTCACTAACATTGTGAGTATGGCTTGGATTAGAATAATCACTGCATCAGCTCATATACCATGGGACTAAGCTGACATGTAGCCCAGCCAAAGGTCACATTTTAATGGTTATTTATTACTAACTGAATTTCTCTGAAAATAACCCCATATCTTTCTCGAACACCCATAAAAGGGGGAAGCTGGCAATAAAACAGACACTTTAACCCTTTTGTGGTACAGTAGTTTTAATGTGTTTCTTACCAGCACTAGGACTCTGAATAGTTTCCTCTGAAAACGACTCTTACCCAGGTTTATCAGGGGAAAACAAAAGCTAAAGATTTTGTGTTTCAGTTTTGAATACTGCAGTTTAAATCCAAAAGGATAAAAATTTTGCTGGTGTCAATGGACACATCTCCATTGATTTCAGTGGAGCAGCGCCATATGAATTGGCAGGAATTTTTAACAATTGAAACCTAGCAGTTTAAACAACCTAGAAGTTTTATACTAAAACTGTTCCTTTACCAGACCACAGATGTATTTCCCATTTAGAAGTAATGGATTTACAATTCTAGAGAACATCACTTTTATTTTTAAAGTCCTTAAAATATGGCCTTTGAGACATAACACCAAATGCAGAACCTGACTTGCCATGGAAATGAGTGTTTGTGTACCAAACATCCAGCTATTCTAGACCAGAGACATTTCTTGGGGTTACATTATATGTGTTTCTTATTGTTTGAGATTGTTAACAAAGTCAAACAATAGTTACTTTGAGTGTCTGCTTTTTAAAGCAGAATTTTACCGGTAAATAATATTTAAAAATCATCGATAGAGGTTCTGAGCTAAATTAGTTAGCAATCCATGTACTCTGGACTCATCATCTTTTCTCTACTAGAAAGGTAAACAAATCTACCAAGGGGTTCCAATAAGTGTGCATACTGTACTGTATTTCTTTTTTTTATTTGTTTAAAAAGACAAATTAATCATGACAAAAATGCTCTCTGCTTTTATACTTTTTATATGGAAGCAATATTTATATAACTACTTTATTAACAGTAGAAAAGCTAACAAGAAATTTTGGAAAAAAAATTGAATCAAGAAAGGATCAGAACTGATAACAGATATTAATAAATATTTGGATACAAAGTTTAACATTTTATAATTGTTTGTGCTTGGCAGATGTGTTCGCTTTTAGTTAGCAAAGCTCACTAATAGTTTTCAAAAATTATTTGCTTCACGAATGCAAGTATAGAATGATATTTATAGAAATCTAAATCTGATAATTTGCGAAATGAATGGCTTATTCACAAACAGAAGGAAAATGTTTTAAACTGTACATTCTTCAAATGATAAGATTTTTATATGATCAAATCCTGCAATCAAATCCTTAGGTAAAACTCCTATTAAAATTGCAAGAATTTGTCCATTGCCTGTTTACTAAACACAACTGTTGACCTTATGTAGATTTCAAAATGTATATAAACTGATGGGTTTATATAAATAAACTAACTCCCAATAAGGTGGGTTTCATTACATTATAAACTCATCACTGTGAGTAGATTTGGGTTACTTTTTAACTATCTTAGTAAACAACAACTTTTCTGGGCTTGATACATAGACTCAATTCCTAGGTGAGAAGAGAGAAAACCAGTGCTATAGCAATTACAGGTTAGAAAAGATGAGGCTCTTCTCTTTATACAAGATTATACAAGCAGGTGGCAAATCAAATGATACTGTATCATCAGCAAGAGTTCACGTGTATGTAGGATGAAAAATGCTAGACCGTGATTTATCCCGCTGCTCTGTCCTAACAGAGAAGACAAAATAAGTCTCTCTGTTGCTGCAATGGCTGGTATGTCCTAGATTAGCCACATAGAGACACTCTTGGTATATTTTACAGTACAGTCCATAAAGAAGATGGTACAGTGCAAGATTAAGCCAACATCTCCAACAGCAGGGATCATTTATTAATTTCTAATGTTGCTTTGCAAACATAGTGAAAGAAAAGGAACATCCAGAGTTTTCATATTCGCTTTCTTATCCAGCTCCTTATATTCTAAAACACGTGGACTTCCTGAAATTCATGTATGCATCTCAAATTCTGTGAGCTATAAAAGGATTGAGAGGGACTAGCTAGCATTCTTTGCACGCCCAGTGCCAGTGACCACAGTTTTTAGGATGCTATCCAGGGATTGATATATTGCCTTGACAGTGCCCTCTTAAGATGTCAGCTCCACACAATGCACAGGAAGAGACCATCTGGAGACCTTCCATTTTGAAGGTCAGGTGCTCAGCAGTCCCTTGAGAATCCTAGGCTCAATATGTTCTTATCCCCTGGCTATTTTGAAGTACAAGCTGAAGCACCGTAATGTAGAAAACCAGGGAATACCTATGACCAGGAGGGAATATCAGGCAGAATGCCATTTAAAATAATTTGGTGAATATTCCCAGGCGGCACTGCTGGGTCATGATTTATTTAACATTTTATAAGACTCTGAGTATCAACTCTTGATTCCATTGACATCAATAGCAAAACTCTCATTGATGGCAATAGGGCTAGGATTTCACCCTGACTCTCAATGATGTGGTTACTGTTGTCTGTGGCTACAGGGGTGCCAAGTAAAATACAGTCTCTAGTCCCTTCCTCGTTCCCCCCTCCCCCGCAAAAAAAGACATGAATATGCACACACTTCTGAATTTATTATTAAGGTCAGACACTCAGCTGGTATAAATGGTCTTCACTCTGCTGGTGTCATCTACATTGACATGAGCTGAAATTGTTTATTTCTCATGACTTGGAAATCTAAAATCTCTGCTCTTCTGCAGCGTGGGGAGACTGCCCTACACATGGCAGCACGTGCTGGGCAGGTGGAAGTGGTCCGCTGCCTCTTGAGGAACGGTGCCCTGGTCGATGCCCGAGCCAGGGTAAGTGTTTCGTTGCAGATTCCACACCTTCTTGTAAACACAATAAAAACATTTTTCCTAAGGAAAGATTGTTTTTTTCTTCAATAGACAATAAAAGGCCACATGTTGCGTATTTATGTTTTTTGGGCTTCACCCTAACCAGTTCTTAGTACAGTCCTGTAATGTAACTTGTTTACTTGTATTACTACTCTCTTCAAAATAGAGCAGATCTGACCTAGAATTGGAGTGCACAGGTTCTAACTCAATAGCAGAGTCCAGAGCTGCGTGCTGTAGCTTTACAGCCTGCTTCTGTAAGGCAATTCAATTACAGACAGGGTCTTAGGCTATGTCTGCACTGGAGCTAAAAGGTGTAATTTCCAGCCCAGGTAGACATACCTGCGCTAACTCTCATGAAGCTAGCACACTAAAAATAGCAGTGTAGCCATTGCAATGTGAATAGCAGGATGGCCTAGCTGCCTCAAGTACGGTCCCATCTGAAAACCCAGGTATGTACTCAGGAAGGCTAGTCTGTCTTGCCACTCTCACTGCAGTGGATACATGTCTATGTTTAGCGTTCCTGCTCAATCAGAACTAGCATGGGTATGTCCATGGATATGAAAATTACATCTCCAGCTCCAATGCAGACACACCCTACAGCATTTCAAGGTGCCACATGACCTATTTCTACACCATTACTGGATTCTGCAGCACAACCTGTCATTTTCTGTTGTGGAATGGTGGTTAGTTTTCAGTTTACCTAGGAAAGGAAATACCTCTATTTCCATGGAACAATATTTCCTTTTGAATAGTAAATGTGCAAGATAATTACTGGAGCTAGCTTGTATTATCTGAAGTTTATAGAAAGAATAGATTGAAAAAAATGCAGATTGTCAAAGGAATGATTCTGGCACATTAAGCAGAATTTCTGTATTGTCTACTGTTTCTTTAGCTCTGTAGTCTCACACTGTGCTTTCGCCCCAGCTCCCTTCGGGACTCAATCTAAAAGACATTGGAACTTTTTATTTTAAAAATGTATGATAATGTAAATGCTGAAACAAAATATCAGAGGATTCTGATTAATCTAACAGCTGAATTTTTACCACTTATATATCAAGTGCAGTTCTCCCACTGTCCACTAAAATCAATCACGTAGTCCTGATTTGTGTACATGTAATGTGGTTTTAAACATTTAACCCTGACAATACATTATAAAATATAGATGGAAGCAGTTAACACTCAAAAGACCAAGCTGTTTAAACACTGGCACTTAAAAGAATTATGAGCCAGATGCTCCTTATGTAATCACTTGCAAGATTTTATGAAAGTTTTTTCATTGGCTTTAGTGGAAGTTGCATAGGTGTGCAAGATGAGTGCAAAGTGAATGTAAACCACTTGCAACCAGGATAAATGAGTGGAGAATTCTGGTTTAGTAGCATTTTACATCCACTTTACATAGTGTAAATGACTATACTGAGACGAACGGTCCAATTGTTAGGCATGCTAGGCATGGCCTAGGACTTGGAAAACTTAAGTTCCATTCCCTGCTCTGCTGCAGACTTCCTGCATGACCTTGGGCAAGTCATTTAACCTCTCTGTGCCTCAGTTCCCCATCTGTAAAACTGGACTAAATACATTAAAGATTTGTCAGGTGCTCAGATTCTATAGAGAAGGGGGCCATATAAGTACCTGATGTAGATAGAGAGATGTGCAAGACAGTGGAAAATATATCTGAACATGCAATATATCTGAATATATGTGATCACGCCTTAAGAACATTGTCTTTGGTTATTGGGGAATTGTGTTTCCATGTATTTGGAAAGCTGCAAGCAATATTGTACATATACAGGTTATTGATTAGCCCCCCCATCATAAGTTATGTATTCTTTCAGAGGCAGGTCTTTCAAAAGAGCTCAGGACTCAACAGTTCTCACTGTGCTTAATGTTTTGAAAATCTGTCCCCAATTATCAGTACTGAACATTTTGGAAAATCTGTCCCTCAGTGTTTAAAAGAACATATATTTTTAGCCTAGATGTTCCTATAAAAATTAAGATTCCTACCACAGAAACACATTGAAGCAGTTGCTGTGGCCATAATCAACAACAAATCCCAGGAACATCTTTTTGTCTGATTTCTGTATTAGATGATGCATATTTTTGACAATATTGAAAAATCAACTGCAATTGGCAACGTGCAATACGCATGCTGTATATCAGGTGAAAATATTAAGCCTGGGTTGTGCTTTAAAGGATGGGGGCAGAAGATTCCTGGGATTAAGATTCCTACTCTGACATTAAACCCTTTTTGTAAAAGCAGAAATATCTTTGGATGGTTTCGGGCACTCAAATATTGCAATTTTTTTTTTGGTGTATCATTAGTGCACATTTAACCTCAGTTTAAGCAAAATCTATCATTCTGAAATCAAATTGAAAGATTGTTATACAAGAAAAGCAAAATATAATGGCTCTGAGAGAAAGTCATATAAATGTGAAACATTTCCTTTTCATCAGGGCAGTTTTGTGCATATTTTTCATGCCAGTAAAAGGCAAATTTTGTACCAAGAATGGCCTTTTTCACTATATGTTTGTGAAATAATTGTGGGCTTCAGAAAAATAAAGTCAGGAAACTGAGGTAAAAATAACAGCAAAAGTTTCTGAGATCATTGGAAACTGTTCATTTGGCATAATTCTCAAATTTGGCATAGCTCCTATGAAGAACTTGGCTGTTGTAGGGAAGTCTTCAGTTACCAGATTGAGGACTTTTTATGTTTCCTCTGCTCACATGCTGGACTCAGATCTATGGATGGACAGCATGTGAGTGTATCACTGCAGTGGCTCCGGGGTTAATAAATATCCAAGGACTTCATTTTATGACAATAAATTATGGAAGACTTGCATGTAATTGGTTTACATTTAAATATACAGCTGAAAAGCAGCAAGAAGAGCAGAAATAGAGAGTATCTAGAAATTGCTTCTATAGGGCCAGACTCTGAAACTACTTGTAGAGTAAGGTGCTACTGAAGGTGAGTAAGGGTTTCATAAAGTAGTAATACAAAGAAAGACAAGTAGGACTGTGGTGCAAGTGATCTACAGTCGTACATAAAGAAGAAAAGAAAAATAATGTTCCTCCCTACATTTCCCCTTCCTTTGACCTAATAGCACATTGTTTAATCTCCACCCTGGTATTGAGCATTCCACTGTGTCCCTTATTCTTTTTTATATGTGATGAATGTGTAGCATTCCACTGGAATCCATTAGGATGTGGTATTCAGGTTGCCTTCTACAGGCATTAACTGTTCACCTGATTTGAGTTGCAGGAGGAACAGACTCCGCTGCACATTGCTTCTCGGTTGGGTAAAACAGAGATTGTTCAACTGCTGCTGCAACACATGGCTCACCCTGATGCTGCAACCACTAATGGGTATACCCCACTGCACATCTCTGCCAGAGAGGGGCAAGTGGATGTAGCATCGGTTCTCTTGGAGGCAGGTGCTGCACACTCTTTGGCCACCAAGGTAAGATGTGCTAGTCTCCCAATAGGAGAGATAAAACTGTGATGTGGTTACCAAGCAGGGTGGCAGCTTGTCACTGAGAAACTCACCTGATTTTATTATAAATAATAGTCAAACGGATTAAAGCAATATACAGGGAATTCATCAGAATTTGACATATATTTGTCTTCCTCTGAAGCCTCAGGTTTTGGTTTAAGCTGGAGAGAAAATACTGGACTTGATAAATAAATGATCTTAACAAGTTTAGAAAGTACTAGGCTCCTATGACAAAGGAACCTCTCTTGCCTACAAGGTGCCTTCTATGTATCCAAATAAACACCTAAAATCATCATCCCTAGCATTCTTTAAACAAACAAACCTCCTTAAAGGCCTTATTTATTTTAATTATTTAAATTAATGAAAGAACTCTGGTATCTAACAGCTGAACTGAAATTCTCAAAATATACATTTCATACAAATCAGAGTATTCTAGAACCAGATTGACATTCAGCATCTTAGTAAATTAGTAAGGTATTGTACTACATCATGGCATAGCTGATTATGTCAAAGATTGTCCTAAAAATGTTCTGCAGTAGTAGTTTGGTTTGCCTGCCTATTAAAGTGTTAACAGGTTGCTTCCTAATAGAAGAAATATAAAGGAAAATGCATATTGCGAATAGAGCAATGAATCAAGAGGGCTTTTCCAAACCCATCATCTGTGACTATGCGATTGCAAATATGGTATCAGGTGGAAAGAAGAGCTTCTTATTTTATAGTTGAAGCTTAAACCTTATATCTTCCAAGGTTTAGAAAATTCTAAAGCAGTGGTTCTCAAATGAGAAGACATGGATTATTGGTGGTGCTGTCTGCTTCCAGATGCTAAATAATATTAAAACACAGCTAAAACTATAGTAAAAACTTTCCTGATTTTCCATATAAGCAATTGCTGTAATTGCTACAGGGATGTTTTGTAATCGTCACTAAGAGAAGAGGCAGTCTGCAAGGTAATCTTCCTTTGTTAACATGTGATCCATACTATGGAAAACTATGGGAACCCCCGGCCCAAACTCTGCACAGGTAGAGTAACATAACTTGATTGCAACTAGAATAAACACCACACATTGTCAAAATGTCAGGCAAATATGTTATGGTGGCTCCCTGGTGATGTTTCCAGGACAGCAGTTGTAGATCGTCTGTCACCTGTTGTCCCTAACCCTTAAGTTTTTCTTATCAACCTGATTTTTAAAAAGAAATTACTGGGGAAATAATTTGTTGGACAGACATTTTGTTAAAGGTCGAGTGAATCCATATTAACTCTTAAAAAAAGGTGTTTTTAAGAAGAAAACTTTTCACCCCTACCTCCATAAATGTATGTGTTTACAAAAATGAAGTTGGTACAGTCCTCCTGTTAGACAATATCTATTTCAGCAGAGCTGCAGAAGCGGTATCCAAATGTATTGGCTATATAGGTATGTGTCTTAATATAGAATCATTCTTCTGGGGAGCTGCTTCAATGGTAACACCAAGTTCATAGCTGCTCTCACTGGATTTAGTTTCTTGCAGATTGTTCGGACTTTCAGTTGCTTACAGGGACAAATCAATGTTGTGGATAAATAATTGAAACGTTGTCACCATAAAACTAAATAAAAAATTAAGCTAGTGAAAAGCTAAGTTTGGGATAAAATTTGAATTGAACCCTCACTAACCATGCGATGGCTATTGCTTGGTAAACGTTTTATGTGGTAAAATGTTATACTGTGGACATATGGAATATTGAAAGGATATTTTCTTATATGAGACAATCATATCAAAATACTTCAGAGTGATTAGTGCATTACTAGTTGTTGAGTCTTATTAGTTATTAATGAATAAAAATGGCAGGTCGCTTTAATTTGAATCATAAAACATTCAAAGGTTGATAGAAAAAAAATCATTATGTGAAAGATTCCAGAGACTTACACTACAATTTTTGTCTCCTAAAAAATTTTCAGAAGGGATTTACACCATTGCATGTGGCAGCCAAGTATGGAAGCTTGGATGTGGCAAAACTCCTCTTGCAGCGTCGTGCTTCTCCTGATTCAGCTGGCAAGGTACAGTTCTCCACTACAGGGAATCACTGGGGGATTGAAAAGCAAAAAGCAATTATGCTTTGGTGAAAAAATAATATAAAAGAAGGAAGAAGTTGTATTCACTGTCCAACTTAATTATATTTTAAAAAAACCCAACAGTCTCTCTGGAATGATTTTTACATACACATGCATATGAGGCTATCACACAGTGTGTTTAATGTTTTACTTTTATTATGGCAGGACATGTTGGTGCATAATTATAAAGACTGATATGTTACTGTGAATCAAGAAGTGCACATTCTGTTAAATTATTCAGGTCATAAAAATCACAATTCAGAAATAATGGGACAAGACCAGAACTATTTTTTCCATTTTGCAAAAGTTGCTCATAATGATGTTTCTCTGACTTGGAGATTTCAGAACTTGGTTTGTGATGAAAAATAAATACTGGCCAAATCAAATTCATCCTCAGTTGCTTGCCCTGTTTAAAGCAAAGTACATCATACTAACTAACTGTTGGCTTACTATTATTTTCAGTCTTCGTAAAGTTTCTAAAACGAAAATAATTCAGACTGAGTTAAATGTTATTTTGTTTATATATTTATTGGCTAATCAATTAATATATTTAATATATATTGATTTGCGGCTTAATGGTTGCTTATGCCTAATTAACAACTTAATTCGGTAACACGCCATTATAGAACGGCCTCACCCCACTCCATGTAGCTGCTCACTATGACAACCAGAAGGTGGCTCTGCTGTTGCTGGAGAAAGGTGCCTCTCCTCATGCTACTGCCAAGGTGAGATTTCATAGCCAAGCACTGGCAATGTTATACTTTGAAAACCAGGGGAATAATTTTACAACAACAACAAACAAAGCAATGAAGGAACTGAAGCAGCTGAAGGCTGGAGTCACAGCTGCGAACTCCTGACACCCCAGAAGGCTGATATAGAGGCCTTTGCTGGTAGGCTACAATTGTAGCTGACTCCTCTTAGGCCTCTAGGATAAACAGTTGATGGTTGACCAGTAGAAGAAGGGGAGAAAGAATGCTTGGGAGTTGATGCACAAAGAAGCTTCATGCTTTTCCTTCTCCCTCCTCTTGGCCTTCTCTTCTTGCCCTTCTCAGCCAGCCACAGTTTGGAGGGAAAGGAGTTCTCCTCCCCAGATAAAAGCTGGAGGAGAGATGCCCCTCCTTTTGCTTATAATTGTCCCATCCTTAGAATACTCATAGAGATATTTTACAACCTTATAGCTAGTTTTCTATCTATAGTTTTCAGGATTTTTGAAGCTAAGCAAAAACTCTGGATAGCACTTCTGAGACTATGCTCAATCCTATGAATTGTATCTTCTATGCTCAAATACTTTTGTCTTTTTGATACTTTGTCTCCTCTCCCTGTTTATTCTTAAAAACAGGGCTGTTTTTTTCAATAGAGACTGTAAGCGTTGTTTTCTAAAGTCACTATAGAGCATTTTAGAGGCATACATGTTTTATAGCATAGCCACTTATAGTCAAATCTTGTTACTGAAATGTAAGGGCTGCTGATTATCCAATGTATTGAGAAATATGAGGAAATTCAGTCCATGAGGACACCAGATCAGGATGTCCTTGTGTGATTGAGTTCCTGAGTAGAATTTATGGATCACTCACTTGTCTATTGAAGGAGACTCCATTCTGGTCTTACTGAAGCTGCCCTGTTGCCTGTTCTATGTAGTAACCAGACAAAATAGACTGATTTTCCTCTTACAGATATCAGTCAAGAGTAACTCCATTACAGTCAGTGAAATTACACCAGTGTAAAATCAACATGCAAGAAAAATCTGTCTGAAGAGTACACAGCCAATTAGAGTGGCATCTCCATTTGATAGCTAGACTCAGTATGTGTCCAATATATTATTGCAGACTCAAAGTAGACCCCATACAGTTTAAATGCTATGGCTCTATCAGGTAAACCCATGGCAACATTTCTTGTGACTGAATAGTAGGAGCTGTGCTAAGCTTGTCTGTCATTCTTTGAATATATTGCATATATGACTGTCTGCGTCCAACTTAATTTTAATGAAAATGGACACTTGGTCTCATCTGATACAGTAATTCCTATGTAAAATAATTCTTAAGATAATAGAAATGTCTCAATAGTTGGTTTTTAATGGTTTTTCTTTTCAACATTCCTTCATATTTCTCTATGCCACCATAATCTCAAAAGTGGACATTTTCTATTCCACCATAATTATTTCCACTGGAAACTGACTGTAGGGTTGTCAAGAATGGGAAAAATAATGACACAGTGTCTAGAGACAGATTGTTCTAGATATTTCTATGAAATAAAATGGAGCATTATTTGCTGTGTGTTGGATCTGTAAACATCTGAAAGAACTATTAACATGTGGAGCCTGGTTTTAGAATGGATACACCCCTCTGCACATTGCTGCCAAGAAGAATCAGATGCAGATAGCTACCACGCTTCTGAGCTATGGAGCCGAGACCAACATTCTGACCAAACAGGGAGTGACCCCGCTACACCTGGCCTCTCAAGAAGGTCATGCTGACATGGTTACCTTGCTCCTGGACAAAGGATCCAATATCCATGTGGCAACTAAGGTAATGCCCACTCACCACTGAGGATAAGCTATCACGGGGAGGGTATCAATGACTTGCAAAGTGCAGTACTAGAATAGAGCCAGCTGCTCAGAAATAGAGTCTAAACAACTCCCTGTACACATGCAAAAGGTCAAGATATGAGAAGTGTACGGAAGCAAAGGCGAGTGGGTGAACAGCCGCAGTGAGGGTGGCTGGGGCTGGCAGAGAGAGTGACCCTGATGAGAGGCTGTTTTAAGAGCATATCATTAACAGCTCTGTGGGTAATCTAGGGAGGACCTTCAGTGGTGTGCCATGTTCAGTGAAAAATGATGGGCCTGCAAGTTCTGACAGAAAGGTGGGCTTGGAGAAGCAGACAAATCAGGGGAAGTTACTGCAAAACTAGCTGTGGAGAAAGTGTTGTAGTGTTTCCACAGTCCTGCAGTCT
Source organism: Dermatemys mawii (assembly GCA_007922305.1). Classification (NCBI taxonomy): domain Eukaryota; kingdom Metazoa; phylum Chordata; order Testudines; family Dermatemydidae; genus Dermatemys; species Dermatemys mawii. The sequence continues at coordinate 84,821,548 of ML677326.1, read as the reverse complement.
TGCAATCTCTGAGCTGTTCCCAACCTAATACCAAAGTTGTACATCCTCTCTAAAGGATTAAGAAATAATAGAAGGGAGGTTGCACAAAGCTCTAGGTCCTGTGGGTCACTGGGCTGATTCAGCCCTGTGTGACACATGTCAGAGAACAACAGCCTGAGGGCTGAACTAGTGGAGTACTGATGACACTTATCCCAATATATTGTGCCATCCAGCTTCCTTGCTGGAATGGAAGAAACTAGTAATGTTTGGCAAAGAATAATGCAGCTTTACTAGTTGAGAAAATAATAAAATAATCCTGATGAAAACCATTCTGACCCATCAGGTTTTCTATTGGAATGTGTGCCAAATACTTCCTAGAAGTACCTTGGTTCCCTCCCAAAAAACATTACATAAGACTTTCTGTGATGCAGTTTTATGCAGCCAAAAGATGCTGAACAAAATTTACTCTCAGAAGCCCTGGTTCTGCAGCCTTTGTGCAGGAGTAAAAGCTGCATGATGAGACTCTTGATGTATGAGAATAGTGTAATACGCCATTCTATGAAATGGGAAACAAACTGCTTTTCCATTCTCATACTCAATGTATATATTTATATAAGCTCTTACCCATTTCCTGTCCACAGGCTATCAATGTAAGCTTTTTAAAAGGTTTGCTTCAATTCTCTTTTTGCGCCTCAGTTCTCTTCTACTGTTTCCTTTATTCTGACTTCCACCCATAATTGTTAAGGCCCATCTCCTCCCAGCTGAGGAAGGCTACATATGGCTCCCAGGAGTTGCAGAGAGGGTCATCCTACTTCATTGGTTGGCACGTTGATTTCTCCAGTGACATTATTGTGTAAAATCCAGGTGTGGTAATCACTAGCTGAAACCACTAATCACTAGTTATGTTGACAGTTTGCTGTGATGAGATGTTTGCTAGTTTTACATGGATAGAGACCAACTCCCATTTCTGCTTAAAAATCTGTTTTTGAAATTACAGACAGAATCTTGCTATATTTTAAAAAATGTTAAAACATACAAGTCCCACTTCTTTCCTTTGGTAGCATTACAATTCTCTTTCCATTTCATTTGTAGAGTGGATTGACATCCTTGCACCTTGCAGCTCAGGAGGATAAAGTGAACGTAGCTGATATACTGACTAAACATGGTGCAAACCAAGATGCCCAGACAAAGGTAAACACATAATGTTACTGCTTTACAAGTGAACAAGGATGCTATTGTTATAATAGAACATCCCATTGGCGGCACAGGTTTACTTTTTTGTGTTATTTTCTTGTAGCTGGGATACACTCCTTTAATTGTGGCTTGTCACTATGGAAACATCAAGATGGTGAATTTCCTCCTGAAACAGGGAGCCAATGTCAATGCTAAAACAAAGGTAAAGAATTTTTTATCACTTCTGTTTTTTTTTCTTCCGTGACCAAATGATACTTATTCATGCTGCATATAGACAGCTATAGGATTATTTTCCTAGCAGATCTTTTTACAAATTATTCATGTACACTATCTGTCAATATCTTCTGATTTGTGACTGTGATGGAATGAGTTCCCTCTGCTCTGTTTCTGAGCACATTACTCACTAAACTGAAGTTAGGTGCATTAATTCTGTGTGTGTGTGTGTGTGTGTGTGTGTAGATCTCTTGAGTTTTTCCTTCATTTTATTTGTACTTGTAACACACCTGAGTGTGATTCTGCTCACGTTAGTGTAATTCCATTGACTTCAGCAGTGTTACTTCTGAATTATACCAGAATAAATCCCCTCAAGGTGTGCTGTGTGGAGACAGCTCTGCCTGTCTCAACCAGTGGTTTCTGAATCTGCTGAATATACGCTTACACTGAGGGATCAAAGCCATGTTATATCACAGATTTTTTCACATCACTTGCACCAGGAGAAGGAGAAGGCCAATCCACAAGGGCCCAGCATTCTCTGGCTCCAATTCAAACTGGCTTCTTGTTGGTAGCCTGTAGTCATAGGACTACTGTTCACCCCCGGGCTCACACGGTTTCCTTGGTGTTTTGGTGTCAGTGCAAACAGGTAGGCTCCATTGATGGCTCCAACAACACATCTGGTGTCCTTGACAAGTGACCAGAATCACACAGACTTGTAATTCACTGATCATTCCTGCTGACTCCTCTGTCTCCAGCTGCTTACTTATATGGTCGATCCCCTCCTCAAAGTGGGACGGCCTCATGAAAGTGAGCCCATCTAAACCATAGATAAGATTGTTCGAAGAGCTGGTAGATATCACACAAGAAAAAAGTTGAAACCCATAAGAAAAGCAGACAGCTAGACACTGTGTGCTACCAAGATAGCAACGCCTCCAGTTGAGCTACTTGGTGGCAATTGAAAAGAAAATCCTAATTGCCCCTTATCTGTTAGGTGTCACTCTGTATCTAAATGTGTGGTGAACTCATTGGGTCAGTTCCTGATGTCAGTTTCCCTGGTTATTCTAGTTATCTGAAATAATTCCATTAAGTTAGTTTAGAGTAACACCTAAGTAACTGAAATCAGTATCTGGCTCATTGGCTCTTCAAAAACGTCATAAAACTTGGCAGACTAACAGATAACCAGCATCGTGGATTCACTCAGTTTAAAGAACAGGTCCTTCCAGATTTATAGCTGACAGAACATGTTAAAAGCCAAAGGACATGCTATTGGGTTCTTTCTGCAGAGAGAACCTTCAGGATATTGTTTGCCATATCCAGCAGAAAGGTGATATGTCTGGACTTGATCCCAAGGGACAGCACTGATATTAAAGTAATGGAAATAATGTGATTGTCAATATAAAACATCACAACCTATAGTAAACCCCTGCTTTGTATCCTATCTGGTAGATGAATGTGTAGCCTAAATGTCACAAGGGCAACTAGAGTACCAAGCTCATTCTCACCCATCTGTCCACATGAAAGATGAGATGTCATCGTCATATTTTAAGGCACACACACACACAAGTCTAAGAGATTAGTCTGAGTCCCGTAGGCTCTCTTATCCATCCATAAATGGTACAGTGAAATCAAATTGCTATTTTCCCTCAGTTTAATCTCTGCCTGCTTTCAAAGTCAAGTGCAGATAATTTTGTAAATTAACTGCCTGACTAGGTTCATACAATTCCCCCTCAGATCAGCTAGCTGAAGTGCAGTCTGGCTATGCGTTTGTATTGTAAAACATCATGAATGGATCATTGGAGAAGATAAATATACAGAATTAAAATACGTTTATTGGTACTCAGAACATGCAAACATTTTTCACTATATCTGTGGCGCAGTTGGGACCTTTTGTAGACCAACAGAAGGTGAACATAATCAGTGAGACTCACAGTCGAACGCCTGGTTTATTTGTAATGACTCAGTCAATGCGGTTAGAATTTACATGGCTTTATAAATTAGCCCAAATGTATTTAAAGGCAGACTCCTTGGGTACCCATTAAAAACAGAAGTCAGAAGACCTAGCTCTGCCTTGACCTCCCCCAGTTTGCTCTGTGACCTTGGTCATGAGCGTTATGTTTTCTGTGCTTCATTGTTCCCATCTGTGAAATGGGGACAGTAATGTTTTCCCACCTTTATAAAGACCATTAATATTGTCCTATGAAAAATGCTTCGCAAATCATATCATCATTATGATTTATTATTTCATTAGTCCCTAGAGGGTTTAGATAAGGTTGCTGAGAATTACTGCTTGTGAGTGGAATGCTGGCATAGATGTGGTTTTAAATAAATTAAATGTCTTGATTAGAGGACGTAAATTGAAATGTATTTTCTAATCATTGTATTTTTCTCTCTTTAAAAATATGGTCATTACCACTAATAACAGAATGGCTACACCCCTCTGCACCAAGCTGCTCAACAGGGTCACACTCATATCATCAATGTTCTACTCCAGCATGGGGCCAAGCCCAATGCCATCACTGCTGTAAGTCTGGAAACTGTCTGTGGTACTGTTGCAATCTGCCACCTGCCTGCAGTTTGTTCCCTAATGGTTCCTCTCTTTCCTCAGTCTGATTTACTCATTTGGTTCCTCTCCTCTCTAGCCTTTTGCTTTGGTGAATGTGCTTCTCATACAGCTGGTCATCAGATGTGTGTGTGTGACTTCCTCCCTCCTTTCTAGCTGCTTAAGGTAGCTCTGTTCAGTTGCAAAGCTCTTTCCAGATGGAGAGTTCATTTGAATAGTGAGCTGAGCATGGGATTTGGAAACAGTAATGCCTGAATTATAATTCCAGATTGACCACTGACTGGTTGTGTCACAGGCATTCTGCATCTCAGTTTCTCCATGTGTAAAACAAGGATGGCAATAAAGATGGTGGTCTTATTATTCTCCAAGTACCTGGCCAAGATGAGGATCTGAATGAAGGCAAACTGCAACCTTACTGTGTATAAGATGAAAGGGATGCCTACTGTCCAGGATGATGCACTTAGTCCAGACCCGATTTACACTATCCCTCTATCCATTTGTTTCCATCTCCTGGATTGAGTTCGCTGCCACTCCTGGATTCTCAGATAGCAGTTATAGCCTGTGGCGTAGCTTCTATCCTCTACAGATAGCCAGGAGTCGGAAACTGTTTTTCTTTAACGCCATTGTTGTAATAACCATCTATACCACTGACAACTCCCAGTGAGCTCTGTGTACTCAGAGGTTCCAACTGGTAAAAAAAACAGAAAGAATCAGGCCTCAGCCTAGCTCCTGAGCGGGTCAGACTGCCATGAGTGCATAATACACTTGCTTAAATCTGCATTGGCTTCTCACTCACTCCCTGGAACAATACCCTGGGATTGAATTATCCAAGAATCCATGTCTTGGTTTATATCCTACATTGTCAGCTGGGAGGCTTTTATGGTCAGTTCCTGGGGCTAAACGCCCCATCAGGACTTACTTAGTTTGGGGTATATTCATTTGACTTCAATCACCTTGTAGGGCTGTCACAGCCTGGGTCCATCATACCTCAAAGCACAGTCGCTGCAGAGGTAGCCTGGGCTCTTACACTGGTGTCACCATGCACACAAAAACATCTCATACAGGTTAAGTGGTGCATTCAAGTGGGGTTAACTGGCACAGTTTGCAGAACGGGGTTTGGTCTGGGTTAGATCCCCAGTTTAGCTTTCATTTGGGATTTTCCTTAGTTGCAGTGTTAGCTAGAGGTATATGTAACTCAAGAGTTACCCCAGCCTGATTACTGTCTACGCACAAAAGTCTCTCACTAGGGGTAAGTGATGCTTTAAACTGGAACTAGTTTGACCATCAGGGGATGTAGGCTGAAGCTCAAGTGCTTCTAATGCTTGAGTAAATAATGCAGTAAAGGTATTCTGTGCTGCTAAGTCAAACACTGTGCAGCGCGAGTGTCATTTTGCAGTATGGCTGTTCTCAGTGAAGAGAGCTTAACCCAAAAGGAGTTAACTTGAGGGTAGATAACTAAACTAACCCTCAAGTGAAGCCAAGGCTTTAGGCTGGAAAGCCACCCACTTTGCTGTGGCTGAAACACTCAAGTGCTTATAGTCCTTCCATGTCTTCCCACAATTCTCACCATGTGTCCAGAAGGACAGACAAGTTCTTCCATTATTCACTGGGAAAGAATCAAAGAACTGGTCAGCTTACTGCTGTACAAAGTATCATGGGATATGTTCTCAGAAGTCCTAGTGATACACACAGGTGAATATAGCAGCAATAAGGACACAGTAACTTGGATAAGGCTTTGCAATGTGGCGGCTGATATCCAAGGGCTGATCCTCCAGGTTAACTCTGCAGTGAAGACATACCCTCAGACACTCTTACTTGATGTAGCTGGTGTCTGATTTTTTTTTCTGCTCCTCCTGATGTTTTTGGCTGTTCATTGTGGGTGGATTTACGCTGTGGTGCTGAGCACTTTTGAAATAAATAAAGACAGACCAGATTCTGATATTCTCTTCCTCACATTGAGTAGCTCCATTGACTTCAGTGGCATAGCTTCTGACTTAAGATACTGTTCAGTGTGAGTGAGAATATAACAATCTAGCTCTCTGTAAATAAATAAGACCTATCCACATCACAAGGGTGTTCTGGGGTTTAATTAGTAGATTAATTCTTTATTTGAGGAGTAAAAGGGCTATCTAAATACTAATTATTTTTATGGCTTAGATAGGCATTTATATTAAAAGAATTCTCTCCAGGTCCTATACTTGCATCTTGTTTTGTTTTGTTCCCTGTTACATCATGAGCTTTTGCATAAGTTATATATTCCCAGAGAGAACATTGTACCTGCTGCTGATACGAACTGTTTCTATCAGATGTTAGACCCGAAAACTTTTTGATAGATTTTAGAATAACCTCCCTAATAATAGAGCTTTTGGAAAACAATGCAGTCAAGGCACATAACGTGTAGTGAAATTTGACAACTTTAGGGTTAAAGCATGCAACGTGTTTTTTATGAGGAATTGCAGGCAGATGTAAGTGTGTTGTGTTACCATGGTAATCAGGGCTATCGTCTTAAAAAAGTTACAAAGACAGATTCAGATGTAATGGTAAAACTCAGTGATTTTCCTAAGCTGTGCCTTGTTTTGTATGGAAATGCTGGCTCATGCAGTGCTGGGAGTGATCTCATTGGTTCAAATCACAGTCCTCCCTCTCATTTCTCTCTCTCTCAGAATGGTAACACTGCCTTAGCAATTGCAAGGCGTTTGGGATACATCTCAGTGGTCGATACTCTGAAGGTGGTAACAGAGGAGGTGACCACCACCACAACTGTGAGTACTAAATATGTTTTAATGCTTCCATTCATAATACTGTGTCTGTTGTACTTCTTCAGACTCCATCTGCCTCTCTCTTCCTCTTTTCAGTTTAAGTTAAAGGCCCTTCTTTGCTTGGTTGTTGCAAATGTATTGATATGTATATAGATGTGCATACAGTACACAGAATCAATATTAATAGTTCTATAAATCTGAGTTTACATGGATGAAATAACAGGTACTCAGACCAGAATATAAGTTTTTTAGAGAAGGGCCTGAGCAGCAAATCTAAACTTTCCTGAATTTTGGGAGTCTTTGCATAGGTTCTGGCCCACTTCTCTATTTTTCTTTTCCATTATCCTAGTTCCTTCTTTTCAGTCTCTCCTTATACTTGTATGCTTTCTTCTCTGACACCTGCTGTTGCAGAACCACCACAGCAGGCTTCTTAACAATCAGGCTTTGCCAGTCCATGGATGGGTGCCAGAATCATTGGTGCTCACAAAACGGCTCTGAAGCACATAAATCCTCATTTTGCTCAAATAACTTCCAGAACAAATGGATCCGGTTTTATCATAGTGTAAAAAATCCCTGCTCACTTCCTCAGCCCCCAAACTGACTGGAATCAGGATTTTGATTCTCAGGGCTTGTGAATGGTACATGCTAAACATCGTGAGCTGAGCCAAATTGATGCCTGTGGAGTAGTTTTATTTTACTACTTTTAAAAAAATAATAATTTAATTTTAGGGAGGACAGTGGTAACCAGCCACTTGGTTATACAGTCAGCAAAGATGCAAACTGTTACTTTTAACGAGAAAGACTAGGTATATTCTGATGCCATAACACAAGTGTGGGGCCGGAGGGGTATCTCTCTCACTGGTCACATATCGCTACAGTCTGCCACTGTTTTAGTAAGTCAGAAAAGAGCCCTTAAAAGAGCTGTGTATCACTGAACACAGTAATACCTCAATTTTTTGTACATATTTGCCTTAGTCTTTTACTGTGAAAACATATAAGGACAATGCTTAATTTTTAAAGCACAAAGCATTATAAAAATAGAAAGGATATAAGTGTTAGGCACCCCATATAGTCCCCATAATGATAAATCCAAAAATGAGTGAAAAGATGCTACCATATGTTATAAATCAAGAACATGTACCACAGTGGGGATGGGGGAGGGGGGATGAATGAGAGAGAGGAAAATAGTTTTGCTTTTACATCACATGTTGACAGCATGTTCCTGTTGAAATGAACAGAGTAAGATGAAACAAAATTGGCTTGACATGATGTTATAAATAGAATGAGCTATGGTTTATTAATGAACTGTGAGAAACCGGCTTAGTTTTCTTCTCTAAATTTGAGTTAATCGCCAGAAGAATCTTAATAAATAAGGACAATTTGCTTTCACTGATATTTATTTATTTCCTCTTGTAATATACACACATGTACATGTTGGGGGTGAGGGGGAGTGTATTCTTGCTCTCGCTGGGTAACATTTATCAAAAGTAATTAAGTCCATTTTCAAAACCGACTTGAGGCCTGTGTAACCATCCCTTCTCTTCTCTGTTTTCCTCATCTTCCTTCTCTCATTTCCCTTTCATGTCTTTTACACCCACTTGTTGAATCTTCCATTGTATTTGTACAACATCTAGCAACACCCTGCTATCAGTAGTTGTCCAGGTACCACAACAATGTAAATATTAAATAATAGTAATAATATGAATTGCAGTATTATAAAGGAATTTTTAAAAACTTTTCAAATACATAACTTTGATTTAGTTATTTTGGATAAAATATTTTTTTAAAATCCTATGCTATATATGTGGGCAATGGACCTTTTCCCCCATGGATGGCAGATGCTTGCGGCATTTATCTTTGGGCTAAATCAAGCATTTGTTGAACCTAAAGGTTTCTGTATAAGAAATCCTATTTCTTATAGTGTATCTGTATACCCCATATGCAAATTCAAACGAGAGAAACAGTGTTTAAAAAGTCGTGTGGGCAAATTCATCTCTGGTGAACTATGCCTGACATAGATAGAGTTTGACAGAGATGAATTTGACTCGGTCTTCAAACCACACTTTGGTAATGCAGGTAATATTGTCTCTGCATTGTCTTAAAGAGATAATTTGGTTGATTGAAGAACTTCTGAAACTATTGCCAAAAAGGAAGGACAAATTGTGGGTATTCCCTGCAATAGGGTTTTCCAGATGGTGAGGTTGATATTGCTAGTACAATATAACTATCAACACTGAAAAAGATACATTGCCTGTACAGTCACCATAGGTACTTCATTCTTCAAGGCCCTGATTAAGATCAGTGATGTAACCAAGGACTGCACAGTATGCCTCCGCACTGCTGCTGTAAGCAGCTTCCATGTCCATCCCCTAGGTGGAGGTGCGGCCAAGTGACTTTGCACAGTGCACGTTACTCGCGCCCACAGATGCCACCCCTGCAGATCCCATTTGCCGTGGTTCCTTGGCCAGTGGAAGCTGTGGAGCCAGAGCTGGGGCGCAGAAAGCAAACAAAGCTTCCCTGATCACCCCAGCACCTAGGGGCTGGACAAGCCGGCTCCTTCGTGGAGCTGCGCAGAGCCAGGGCAGGCAGGGAGCCTGCCTTAGCCACACTGCACCACCCACCAGACTTGTAACAGCCTGGACAGTGGTGTTGACCAAAGCCACCAGGTCCTTTTTTTACTGGGCTTTTCAGTTGAAAACCAGATGCCTGGCAAGTCTACTATGTATTAATATGGTTGTGAGTGCTAATGCTGGTATTGTGTAAGAGTAATAAGCAAATATATAGGTATTGATCACTTTTATGCACTGTGGCCTCTAAGACTATATATTGATAAACTTAACATTGATCTTTTCCTTAGTCAAGCAAATTTTAGTGCCCCAATAGGCTGTTACCATATTCTGTGTCCACTTATCTGATATAACTAGATATTGGCAGGAGTATCATATATACAATATGCTATTAGTCTGATACTATATATTAACCTACTGGTCCTATTTTGGTATTTTAATTAGTTGTCCTACAACCACCACTGTCCCTACCCCAAATGGGGGGCATTTTGTTTGAATAGATTGTCTTGAATTGTGATTCCTTCTCCAACTAATGCTATGGAAATGCTGAGGAGCAAAAGTTGTGGGTCAGAGAATTCTAACTCTCCTCTTTATGTTTTTCTCCTGTGCATGGCTCTTATTCCTGAGTTCAGTATGAGAACTGGAATATGGGCCTTAATGATTCAGTGGTCTGTTGCATTTATTGTAGACAGAGATGAACTTCTTAAGAGCTTTAAAATCTGACTCTTACTTAATTTTTTTCTAGGCAATTCTATTTTTTCTCTTTTCCTCAGAGCTCCCCTGCTGAATTCTAGGCTATTTTATTCAGTGCGCATACACAGCAGCAGTACAGCATTTGGGTTACTTTCTCATCTTTTTAACAACTGATGTGTACACACAGTGCTTTGCCCATCACTTAAAGAATATACTGTCCTCCTCACCTTATTCCACTTGTAGAGTGTCAGTCTTTTTGTTTATTTACAGTTTCTTTCTTTATTCATTGCTTTTATTGCTACAAAGTAGGAGGTTGAGGTCACCTGCAGCGTGGTGTGTTCAGTCTGCTTCAGCTGGCTTGGATTCTCTACTGCTGTCTGACCTTTCCAGGGAGGCGATAAAAAGAGTCAAAGAATTGGCTGAGGAATGTAATGAGTACAAAAGAGCTTGGAACACATAACACGTGCATTGAAAACCGTACTTGTTAATTCCTTGAATTATGGTTAAGATCTAATTAAAGATGAATAACTGATAATGCAGGCAACTAGTTTTGCCCACCTCTGTCCTGCCCACATACAAACAGTAGGAAGGTAAATTGAAATGTATTGTTCGCACTTAATGAATTTCAGACACTTAAACTTCAACGAATTACCAAGGTTCACAGATTCAGCAATGATGAGACAAGTTGATTATGTATAGAAAAGCATCACAATAATGAATAGTGCTTTCTTCTTCACTGGCTTGCTAGAAGTATGGAAATACAGGCCCAGATCTGGAAGTCCTCACTCAGTTTTTACACAGGCAAAATTGCCATTGACCTCATTGGGAGTTTTGCCTCAGCATGAGTTGAGTAGGGGCTTCAAGGGGCCTCAGTAAATATCACGAGAGCTATATGTTATTTTGCTTCCACATCTGGAGTTCATTTATGCTTTATAGGTAATGGCCAGAATTGAGAATGGAGCAATGGTGAACTATTACTGTGAGAGCGACAAACAGTCCTGTGGCACCTTAAAGACTAACAAAAGTATTGAAGCATAAGGTGCCACAGGACTCTTTGTCGCTTCTGCAAATCCAGACTAACACGGCCACCTCTCTGATTTATTACTGTGAGAGTTTCAACAGACATACTGTCTCCTGACACTCCCCTTGTCCAAAGGGGTTAAGTCCACTGCTACACACCTTAAGGAGTGAAGCATAAACCTTCCTTCAGAGATATCCAGTTCTACTGGCTGACTGCAGAGTGGGTTGTGGCTATGGAGTGATTGTGTATTGGGTAGTACTGTTCTGACCATGGAATTCCTCTTGAATTCATTGACCTGTCATCTTGTCTCCATCTATGAAACATATCTGCTCTCATTTCTCCACAGAATCCTTTCATGCCCTACACTCCTCACAATGTTCTCTTCTTATTACCTTCTTCTTGTCCTTGACTCTCACATGACCTCCTGCTCATCCAAAGGTGTTGCTCCCTTTGTTGAATCAGTCTCCTTAGTTTCCTAGTTTCACTCCATGGCCAACCCACCTCTATCTACCTCTTTGAGTCCTTCATGCAAAATCACTGATTCTAAAAATCTGCTCTCTAATAATGGCCATGTGCACCCTTACCTGAACTATTGCCTCATGTATTGTCTCTGGTGGTTTTGCCTTGTATAACTAATCCTGTAAACTATTTGGGACAGGTGATATGTCTGAATTTGTGTGTGAGTAAATCACCATGTACATTTACTCCAAGATCTAGGGTGATTTGTAATAATTATGAAAAGAGTAAAATTAATACACATTGTAGTCACTCAGCTGCTATTTCAAGTAAGAAATACATCATATGATCAGTGTAAATAATCATCATCTTTTTCAGTTTAAATATTTCACATCATTCATAGCTTGATTTCTAAATACATTACAATTTTAATAATTTCCATATGCCCCATACAACTTTCTACAACTCTTCTGTAGACATTACCTAATTCAATTTAGAACCATGCTGGAAGCGTTGATCTGAGTTACTCTACATGCACAGTATATTTATATATGTGCTTTTTGTATATTTTTTCCAGAATAAATGATCATTTGTTGTAGTACAAATAGAAAGCAAAAGCAACTATGGTAAAGATTACACCCTGAAAAATAAAATCAGAGGGAAGAGAAAGCATTGTAAAATGTCTGAACAGATTGGACTGCAGCTGTTGTTGAAAATACCCTGATAAATGCCTGTTATTTTTCTTGATGCTTAACTCGAGAGATAATTATTATGTCTCTGCAGACTGTGACTGAGAAACACAAGCTGAATGTACCTGAGACGATGACCGAGGTCCTGGATGTTTCAGATGAGGAAGGTGAGCAACTTAAATTCCCTTGTTTAGCATCTTTTACGCCACCTACAGTATAGAATTAAGCTGCTTCAATTCTTGAAATAGTGTGCTGTTTAAAGGCCTTGATTTAATGCCTGTTTGGTTACAAGATTTAAATAGAGATATTAAAGATGACCGCAGTCCAACCCTGGATCCAAACTCCAGTATCAGAGCCAAACTTCGTTGTATGTTTGTAATGGTCAGAACCAAATTCGGAAGTCTAAACACTTCCAGACATGGGAGTTTAAAATTCATATGTAAAGCTTTTTCAAAGGTACACGTGTCCACTATAAAGAGAGGTTTGAGGCTCTGAACATTTTGGATCAGGTCCATCTGTATCAGATATGCATATCAGAGAAATAGACAGGGATCTCTGTTTAATTGGAAAAATGTGTTTAAAAATGCATATGGCTGAAGGAGATGAAACAGTTACCTTGGAGGCCTTTTGGCACTTGCTGACCACAGATTCATAGAGCATGACATAAAATAACAACACATTGAGGCCATTGGCACCTTTTCAGATGTAACCTCGCACGCGGACTGGAAGTATATGTTACATTGCTTAGCTAAGTCCCAAGAGAACATCTGTGAAATTTATCTGGGATTATTACCTTTGGGCAGTTTATACTGAATAGAAATAAAGAAAGCTATCTTGGGGGGATACACTTTTAATAGTTTATGAAAGAATAGTTGACAAATTTCAAATACTGTGACTTCTGGACTAATAATGGTTGTACTTACAGCTTACAATAATGGTTTAGCTTCTCTTTCTTTTTCTATCTGAAATGATGAGTAATTCTATAGTAATGATATTTTAATGCGTGGCATATATGCTGATTCTTATTATCTGTTGGGGATTGTCCTGACTGCGAGTGTCTAAGGGATTTAGAAACCTAAATTACAATTTTAAAAGTAACCTAGGTACTTGAAAGATTAAGTCTCATAGAAAGTCAATAGGATTTGGGATCCTAAGTGCCTAGATCCCCTTTTGAGATGAGTCTTAGGCTGCTAAATTACTTAGGTGATTTTTAAAATTTATCCTGTGTCTAATTTGTGTATTGAACTACAGATATTTGATTTCTTTTGTCAATTTGCCCATGTTTAACAAGACAGCAGGCCAGAAATCAACAAGCATTCAAATCAACATGCAGTCAAGAATATGTCAGGCTTTTCTGCAATGTAATCAATGCAGTTATATCTCTAGGGCCTGACTCTGCCACCTTTATTCCTTTTGAGCAGCACTTTACTTTTTGAACAATCTGAATGGGATTACTCATGGGTGACAAAATACGGCCTTTAATAATTACTGCATTATGTTTATATTTTTCTGTCCCCTTTGTTCATATAAGTTACTATTCAATCCTCTTTTAATCTACAAAGCACAGCATGGCTTTCCACTGCTGTATCTGGAGAGGCTAGCTACTGGCTATCCCCTTTTCTCAACTAACTTGTATGTTGTGCAGCTTTTAAACACTCTGATGATGAACGCCTGAGTGATGGGGAAGCATATAGTGGCACAGGTGCTGTTAGAAGGAGTTCTTGGAGTAAGACACAAAAACTTTTCTGTTTAATTTGGTTTTATATATTTCTTTTTGTGCCAAGACAATCTGAGTCTGCATAATCTGGGTGCCTAATATTGATCCATGTCGTTACCTTCAAGAGCATGACTGTGTATTTTTCTGTATGGAGAAGCTAGAAAACTGAAGGCAATTTTACCTGTACCATTAATTATTTGACAGCACGTATTGTGGCCTTTTGGCATGACTAATTCCCTCCAGATTATTACCTTAACACTCTGGGTTTTCTTGTCACCAGCTGACAAATAGAGTTTATCAAAAAGCTAGCAGACTGGAAATCAACCCTACTCTCCATCTCCTCTCAGGGCATAGGCGTTGTACTAAGCATTTATGCCAGTGCTGCCTCTGTGATCATACTGCTGATCACTGAGCAGAATGGTCACAATGATTGCACTTCATGTCACCCTGCTTGTAAAATCCATTCTTAGGATTGGTGGTATGCAAACACATTTTAGGTGGTATGCAAACTTGTCATTATGGGTGATGACTATAAGAGGAAATTAAAGTAGCTGGAGGCCAGAAGACAGAGACCTTTTATTAGAGAGACTGAGCCTTTTCATAATTGTGGACTATCTGTAAGAGACTAGCAGTAAGGTTCCTGCATATCTTGCCCTTAGCTGTATTACAGTGACAAGATATATTTCTGAATAAATAAATGTGGCACACTAAATCTTCTAACTTTAATCATATAGTTAAAAAATTGAACATGACAGGATTACGTGAGCAAGTTAATATTTCAGAGTCCCACTGTGGAGCCTATTCATAAGTGGAGTTAGTTATTAGGTATTTTCCTGTGAAGCCGTGGTTTTGTTTATGATTATAATACTATATTAACAATAGAATATTCATATATGAATAATAGTCCAAATGCAATATCCAAATTCAATGATGTAAAATCAAAAGAGCCGTCTAGTCCATTCATCTCCCTGGATTGTTTTCTGGAGGATGTTTGCCATTGTTCAGATTTTAAATGTCTCAGTGATGAGGCAAGACTTTCACTGTATGTGTGTCCATTGGGCTTCCACTTGGTCTTTGGTAATTTTCACCCAGTAGTTTGCACATTTTGCAGCAAGACTCCTAATGCGGATCTTTTACTCATGAGGATATCTGCAAGAGTTTGGTGCTGAGGGCAACACTGTTATTCATCTCCTCTCCTTAGAGGCAACATGTTGATATTTTGTGTTTATATGTTAAATTCTGTTTATTTTTAAATAAACATCATTGTATTATGTATTTTTAAACACCAGAAATATGTGGTGGTGTATAAAACAGAGAGGAGGATGGAAATGCAGGCACGTGTGATGTGATGACACTCAGATGGGTCGCCATCAATAGTTTTGGCAGAAAGAGTGAATGTTAGGCAAGATTTGAATGAAGGCCAGGGAGTTCCAAAGTCAGGCTAGCATGGCAGAAAGGGAAGTCATGAGTGGAAGATAGAAAGTGGAATGGATAGAAAGGGAGTGGTGAGTGGGAGGCACTGAAGGAGCGAAGGGAGTGACAGATGGAAACTTTTGAAGGTGATGAGAACACTGTTACATCAAAGAACAAATCCCACTACATTACCATGAAGGGCCCCATTGCATAGACCTACACAGCCAAAATATCCATTGGCATCAGTGTGCGTTTACCTGCCACACAAGCTTGATATCAGGGCCTAAGACTTTTTGTCACAACCCAGATTGAAATCAAGTGTGTTGCATAATAGAATTGTAATCTAAAATAAGGAATGCTTCTTAAAGATTAATATTAGTTGCTCCATATTTATTATCATTACTATTTATTTAGTACCGACAATAGTGCTGTACAAACTACAGAAATAGAGAGACACTTTCTAGAATTTCAGACAGATCAAGGCTCTGATGCTGGAAAGACTTACGCATGTGCTTAATGTTATGTGTAATCAATGGGGCTACTCATACCTGTAAAGTGAACCATGTGCCTAAGCTTTTTGCAGGACTGGGTCCTTAAAGACAAATATTGATGAGACAAGACATACAATAACAACACCCAAGAAGGAATAACCATTATAAAATAAATCCCTAGTGTTTACTGTCTAACAAATTACAAAAGATTCTATCCCATTTTTGCTTTAGAAATAAAGTTGTGTTGTCATTGTGTCATTCTTTTAAACATCAACAAATACTAGTCATCTAAAGAAGAGGATCATTAGGATAATGAATTTGCTAAAGTAGTGCTGAAAACAGAAATAGCTTAATCATGTAGGCTGAAAGTAACATATGTCCTCTACATCTATATGTTCCATAATATGCATTAAATCTCTACATGTTTTAATCAGTAAAGGCCAGATGTTTCCATCTGTACTTTCACAGAGTAGTCCTTTACTCTCAAGTAGTCTTGTGGGTTTCATACTTACTCAAAGTAATAATAACCATGTGAGAAAGGGCTTTCGTATCTCTTCATGAACATGGATTAGTGATAAAGTGATTTCATGTAATCTGTAGAAATAACTCATCACTGAAGCACAAGAAAAATGTGACTTTAGATTTCATAAAACAGCTCAGAATTAATCCATAACCTATTCTGCCAGATTCCTGATTAAAAGAAAAGTGGCTTACTAGGAATTTATAAACTGAAAATCCTATTTCTCATAAGAGAAGGGCACCAATAAAAAATATTTCTTCATTCATTTTTGTATCATACCCTAAACTTGTGTATGTGAAATATTCAAACCATTTAATGAACATGGCTCAAATATTGCCATATGCAAGAAGAGTTGACAAGAGCTAATGAGATATTACTGATTTGTTTAGGCATTGAAGTGGAAATCAGCAAACCTTGGTTCTGTTCCAGGATCTGCCAATGGTCTGTTTGTGTGGCCATAGGGAAGTCATTTCATTTTCTCGTGCCTCAGTTTCACTATCTGAAAATTGGGAATAACTATACTTTCCTTTGTATGGCACTAATGGATCTATGGATTGAAAGTTCTGTGTAAGAACAATATTATTTTTCATAGATTCATATATTTCAAGGCCAGAAGGGACCATTGTGATCATCTAGTCTTACCTCCTGTATAACACAGGCCATAGAACTTCTCCAAAATAATTCCTTTTGAAATGAACATATTATCTTTTTTAAAATCAACCTTGATTTAAAAATTGCCAGTGATAGAGCATCCACCGCAACCCTTGGTAGAGTGTTCAAATGGTTGATTACTCTCAAAGTTAATTTTTTTCATTTATTTCCAGTCTGAATCCGTCCAGCTTCAACTTCCAATCACTGAATTTTGTTATAGCTTGGCCTGATAGATTGAAGAGAGAGTTACTAAATATTTGTCCACCATTAATAAACTGTGATCTGGTTGCCCCTAAACTTTTTCTTTGTTCAGCTAAATAGATTGAGCTACTTGAGTCTATTACTATAAGGCATATTTTCTAATCCTTTAATCATTCTTGTAGCCCTTCTCTGAGCTCTCTCCAATTTATCAACATCTTTCTTGAATTGTGGACCCCAGAACTGGATGCAGTATTCCAGCAGTAGACACACCAATGCCAAATATGGAGGTGAAATAACTTCTCTGTCCTTACTCAGTATTGCCCTATTTATCCATCCAAGGATTGCATTAGCCAGTTTGTCTACAGTGTTGCATTGGGAAGTCATATTGAGCTGTTTATCTACCATGCCATCCAAATCTTTTTTAGAGTCACTCTTCCCAGGATAAAGTCCCTCATCCTGCAAGTATAGCCTACACTCTCTGTTCCTAGATTTATACATTTACATTTGGCCATATTAAAACACAGTTTACTTTAGCCCAGCTTACCAACTGATCCAGATAGCTCTGTATCAATGACGTACGCTCTTCATTATTTACCAGTCCTCCAATCTATGTGTCATCTGCAAACTTTATCAGTGGTGATTTTATGTAGTCTTCCCGGTCATTGATAAAAATGTTAAATAGCATAGGATCAAGAACTGATCCCTCTGGGAACCCAATAGAAGCCCTTCCACTCAGTGATGATTCCCTGTACAATTATGTTTTGAGACCTATTAGATAGCCAATTTTTAATCCAGTTAATATATGCCATGTTAATTTTGTGTTCTAATTTTTTAATCAAAATGTCATGTGCTGCCCATGTCAAATGCTTTGCAGAAATCTAAGTATATTACATCAACACAATTACCTTTATCTATCAAACTTATATTCACATCAAAAATTGAAATAATCAAAAGTTGGTTTGATTAAGACATGATTATTATAATTATATAATAAAATGCTGTAGGTGCAGAGGAATATTCTTTGCTCAAAACGTGTTATAGCTGCAGCTGCTTGGAATTGCATTGTGATAAACATGCTGAAAGGTTGCCTAGTACCTCCTAAACCTTTTCTGTAAATAATGCTCAAATGCTGCTTTGTATCTTTTTATCAAGACCATTCCTCACTGAATCACATCAGATATTCAAGTGCCTTCTAAAGCAGCATTAAAGCAGTGGGAGTATTATTTGGTTATGTGTAGGCTTGGCAGAATTTTATTTTTACATTTTTATCATATCAGTGTTTATTTAAAGCTGTTTTTTCTATTGATCTAAATCTTTACAGTTGTGGGAAATTATGGAGTGGGTCAGCCATTGGGGAGGGTCAGACAAAAATTGCTTAATGACAATAGATACTGAGATTCAAATAGTTAAAGCTTTATATCCATTAAAACAAAACTTCTCAACATTTCACATCAAAATATACAAAATACATATCCTTAAACTCTGATAATTTCTCAAGCAGTATTTTTCTTAGTTTGCCTATCTGTAAATTTTGATTATCATGACTAGAAATATTTTTTCAATGGTTTTTGTGTGTGCAGACAAATTGACATGTACTAATAAAAATCTAATCTTTCCAAGCCTAGTTAATTTGTGTGAGAAAGAGGTTGTGCAGACTAGTCTGGGCTAAATTCACTGCCGATGTATTACATAGTGGAAAATATAGGGCCTTCCAAAATTATCTGATAGCAGGAGCCGAAGGATGTAGAACCTTGGTTAGACTAAAGAAACACAATTTATAAATACTTCATTATACTTTAAAGACACATGGCCAAATTCTGCTGTTGCATTACACCAGTGTAAATCCAGAAAACCTCACTGAAATTAGTGCACTTACCCTAGATTTACTATTTTACAGCTGAGAACAAGATTTGGCTTACTGTATGTAGCCAAGTATGGATGACTTACAGAAGCAGATCAAAAGCTATATGTCAAAAGCCTCAGTGAGAAAGAGAGACATGTACATTCATAGGAAGTATTTGTTAGGCATATCAAAGCTAATTCCTAAACTCTTATTGACAGGAAGGGAACAGTAATACAATAATACCTTTCTTCTGTGCATGCTGTGATAGGCATGGGAAACCTGCGGAGAAATGTAGCCAGGATCCCCCCCCCACCATTTCAAAATGATCTCCACACTCTAGATTTCACACACTAGCTGTGCAAGAAAAAAATGGTTAGCTATTAAATGATCTTTTGCTTGGACCTGTTGAGACAGAGGTATTTGTGTTAAAGTGCAGTACTCTGTAAAAATGGCTTTTTTGGGTTCCATGTTTATAGTCTCTTAATGATTTCCAAGTAAAATGATGTCTTTTTTTTCCTAAGTGCCAGATGTACAAACTCAGTTGTAAATTTGAAAGGATGGATTCTTTCTGGATCATGCATAGTCAGCAATAAAGATTCTGCCATCAGAGTGTTTTTGACATGTGAAGCAGATGATCTCTCTCTCTTCCATGGTTGCATTGGCTCCGCGTTGCTAAGACAAATCAAAAATATGTAGACCTGGTTAAAAAATATGTATTTAAACTTTTTTTTATGACAGGAAATGGTTTTTTGACAAAATAGAAATTTGTGTGAACATTTTTCAGGATTTCATCAAAAAATGTGAAGCTGAATTTTTTTTTTTTTTTTTGCTAGCTATAGTTATTTCTTGTTAATGATGACTATTTTGGTGGTTTGATCACTGAAAACCAACAAAAAAGTCAGATTGTGTTTGTTTTTTTCTACCTCCTTTCCCCCCGCCCCGCCCGCCAAATAAAATCTTGACGGAAACTAACACTTTTCATTTTCTTCCAAAAATTTTCTCAGGAAAATAGAAACCTTTCCTGACCGTCTTCAGTAATAACAATATATGTTGACCAGTAAAATCAGCAGGAGTGACTCAAAACACAAGAAGCACATTTTTTGCATAAGAGTCAGTTTTCCATAGCTGTTTTGCAAAGCAAAAATTCACTTTAAAGCCAAAAATGAATACCCTGCTCTTTTGCAAATGGTCTCACTGAATCTTCATTTAGTGGAAAAGGTAGCAATAAGAAAAGGCTGGCGAATGATTAGGAGACACTTATGACATATACCTTTAAAATCATTGTAACAGATGACTTTACTAGCAGTTCTGGAAATAGAATTTTTTTTTCCACAGGATCTAGCAGGACCTGATTATATTTTAATGTAACTGTTTGCTGAAGCAACCCGCTAGTTCTTTTTCTTTCTTAACCACAATCAAAACATTACAGGAAGGGGCATGATATCTGTTGAGTCTTACCCATCTTTAAAGAACAGTAGCTGTCAGAAATTATTTCCACTCTCCACAAGCTTTAGAATATACTTTCTTATCTTTCCTGCATGGCTATTCACAAGCTGTTTTTACATTGACATTAATAATCTTAATTTATGGCAGGTTCTCTGGATAGTAACAGTGCCATAAGTCATTAACAATGAATATAAATCTCACAAGTCATTAGAACATGATCACTCTGTTTAAACAGAGCGTCATGGATGTTTTTCCTTTACTCTCCAACATTCCTGTGAATAATGCTTTCAGAGCACACGTTAGCATGTAGCATTTTATTATTATTTTTTATTAGGCAAAGTTACAATAAGACATTAACATGCTATATCATACATTACTGTGACAGAGTCAGACCAGAAGGATATAGGAGAGTGCTGGAAGGCAGGTATATTAGTCTGAGGATGTGCAGGTCCCTGTTCCCTGGATAGCCAAACAAAGGCTACTCCAGGCCAGTCAAGACACCTGGGGCCAATTAAGAACCTTCTAGAAAGGAGTAGAAACAGCTAGCCTAATTGGGACACCTGAAGCCAATCAGGGACTGGCTGAAACCAGATAAAAACCTCCCAGTTAGTCAGGTGGGTGTGGGTGTCAGGAGCTGTGGAAGGAAGTTATGCTGTTGGTGAGACTGAGTGGTGGACAACATATCATCCAGAAGGAAGGAGGCCCTGAGGTAAGGGTGAAGTGGAGTTTGAAGAAGCAGGGACTGCTGTGGGGAAGTAGCCCAGGGAATTGTATTGTGTTTTGTGCCTAAAAGGTCAGCCATCTTAGCTGATACTATTAGGGTCCCTGGGCTGGAGTCCGGAGTAGAGGGCGGGCCCGGGCTCCCCCCTTTTCCATCTTCCATACTGCCCTGTGATGAAGGTAACTCACTAGGTGGTGACTCTTGCCAATTATACTGAGAAAGGGAGGTCACTCTGGGGCCTAGATGAGTTTCTGAGGCCCCTAAATCTGCCAGGAAGCGCAGGACCCACGAGTACAGACTTGGAGCTTTGTCACATTACTTATTCAGGATCAGGTTCATATTCAAAGAACCTGGCTAAAGATGTTGGCTTGCTGCCTGAGAAGGTCTCTTCCTTTGAGTACACTAAAAAGGGTGACCACATTTCCAAATACCTAACCCCTTTTTGGTGCTTCTCTTGTGTAGTACTTAAATAAAGATGTTCAGTGAAAGACAGACATGCATTTATCTATCCTTCTGAACTTAGGACAAATGATGCAATACTTTGTACCACTGAGCTCAAAGCAAAGAACCATTTCTTTCCTTCCAACCTAGTTGTCCACAAAATCTCTGTCTGTGAATGTATTTGGGTTATAAATGGCCCATTTAATCCAAGCTGTCTCCTCTCAGTGACCAGTGTGGGTTACTCGTGTTATAATAAAATTTCTTGTATTGTGTCTAAAATCAATGAGATTTGGAGTGAGCTGTTTCCATCTATATGGGCAGAGCAATATTTTGGTGGGACATATCTTCTCTCAGTGACTCTGTCCCTAGGTGAGGTTCTTTTTAAGATGTTCCCTGCCCGAAATCTATGCTTAGGATCTGTTCTATCTCTCTGCTTGGAGTCACACAAAGGAGTCGCTAGGCTTCCACTGACTGAATGGCCCAGTGGGAGGAGAGAGGTGGAACAGGCATGGGATCAGACTTGTAGAACAGGAACTTTCGGTGCTTGGGAGCAACTTTACATGAGCTCTCTTTTGTTGGCAGCCCCCTGCTGTAGCCCTTTATTCCTTTTTTGTTGTTGTATGGTGGATCTACTTTGGATTTGTCAGCCTGCCATTCAGTCAGCATCCATTACTTATCAAGGCTTCTACAGCATGGAGGGGTGTGAATATTTTATTCTGGTTCACATCCCAAAGAGGCAGTGTTTATTCTCTGTCAGGTGACAGCTTGGCCACTTGCCAAATGCCAGAATTCACCTTATAGTACTCTAATTCAGTAGGAGACACATTTCAGTAATCCCCCCTTTCCCAGAATCCCGGGAGGGCAGATTAGGGTCAGTGCACTTGATTACCCTCTTCTCATCAGACAGTAGGGACCCATGTGCAGACTTTCCATTTCATTTGCTCCATTTCCTATCTTTTTGTAAGTACTTCTCTGAGCGACATATAGCTAACATGACGTGATGTGCATCCGCCATCAAGTAGCTGTAGAATATTTGGGGTTTCAACTGGCTGAAGATGCAGAAATCTACAGCTGTGTTATGGCAATTATATTCATTCGCTAAACCCATTGTAGTGCAGTTAATAGTTTAATGGATGTAATACACTGAGTGGAGCATTGACTCTGGAGAATCAAAGGTTTTAAGCAGATTCTGAGTGGTGATCTTTAATATATTTACCATTAAAGATTGGACCAGCACGCTTACCTTGAGTGGCTTTGGAGGTGACAGCAGCACACAGGCAGGCTCTCTGACCCCATGCCGCTCCCAGAAGTGGCCAGCATGTCCAGCAGTGGCTCCTGGTGGTGTGGTAGGGCAGGCGGCTCTGCCGCGCACTGCCCTCGTCTGCGGGTACCACCCCCAAATCTCCCATTGGCCACGGTTCCCTGTTCCTGGCCAATGGGAGCTGCGGGGACAGTGTCCGCAGGCGAGGGCGGTGCATGGAACCCTCTGGCAATGGGATTTCCCCTCATTCCTCCACCACAGTCAGGCTCCGGACAGAAAGAAATCTCCTAGCATCTGCATTAGATGCATTTTGTATCTAATGTGATATGCCCCTTCACCTCTTTTAATAACACTAAGGACACCAGCACAAGTACCTGCTGCTGGCTACTCTTTGTAGGTTGTCAGCTACCCTCCTGCTCCTCCACTGTGGTAGGGTGTCTCTCTGCAAGTCCTGGGGAGTTCATGAGAGACTGCTAGTATTTTTATAATTATGTATTATTTTATTAGTGTGTAACTAAATAGTGTTCAGAGGCCTCAGTCAGAATGGAGGTCTTACTGGATTAGTCATGAACAAGTGCATCTGCTGATTCTAACAGTATTGATCTCATGTGCGGAGAGAGAATCTCTCAAGTAATCAGGGCCACAATTTAGGGCTTTAGTTGTGAAAGCTAGCCCACTGAATTCCTACGAGTTGATAGGAAGCCAGCACAGATCATGAAGCTCCAGTGTCAACTGATCTGTGCATCATGATTTGCTTAATAAGTGGTATAAATTAAGTGTAGTTCATTTGACAGGTAACATGATGACCCAACTTAACAGAAAACACTAGTAGATCAGATTAATTATTTCTAACATGATAAAAGAGGGCAGTTTTTATGCTGCTACAAAACTATCATCTGAGGTGATTTTTCTGTGTAAATGCACTCATGGTCACCTGAACATTGAGCTCTCCTGAGTCCGTCTTTTTGTATGTTTTTGTGTATCACAATGAGACTTCAGTCCTGATCATGGCCCAGGGGTGGTGTTATATAAATTAATAATACTGATGTGTAAGACGGAATGTCTGTTTATTATATACAATTTAGTAATTCTCATTGCATGCCTGTAATTTTCCTGCAATAAATTAACAAGTTCAGGTAACCTCAACTGTATGAGAATTTGCTTTAAGTTAATGTATAGACTGCAATTAGACTTGATAAATTAAATAATTTGTATTTGCTTATACTCTAGGCCACAATATTCTTCCCTTGTTATTAAGGGCATGTCTACATAGTTCCACAGTTCCAACAGCCAGACTGCTTGGTGTTTGAATACCAATATGCTCTAAAATGCTTTTCAGTATGTCCCCCGTATGTTGCTACAGGCATAAGCAAAATAGGTTCCTATTTTGCATTAATGTAGTCCTGTTTGAAGAGGACTACTTTAATGCGAATTAGGAACCTTTTCTTTCATGCCTGCAGCATCCACACAGGGAATTACAGCACAGAACTTTGGTTCCTATTGCAATTTACACCCCCGTGATCTGGCTGTTCCAACAGCCAGAACAGAGCAGACATGCCCTCAGTGTTGTGATAAAAGAGATGCGATGGACTCAAGGGATTGGTAATGGTGCCTTTCCCCTCAAGGTCACTGCTTCAAGCAGGCTGGCTCCAGCTTTTCTGCCGCCCCAAGAGGTGAAAAAAAAACAAAAAACCAACCTCTGAAGTCGTGGACCTGCTGCCAAAATGCCTCTGAGAGAGGAGGTGGTGCACCACCCCAGTCACGGACAGCATGCTGCCCCCTAACTTTGACCGCCCCAAGCACGCACTTGGGACGCTGGTGCCTGGAGCCGGCCCTGGCTTCAAGGATAGGATATGTCAGCAGTGTTATGACTCTTCATTGGTCATTGTGAAATGTATTAATGGTCTCATTACACTTCACAGTGTACGGATGTCCACCCTAAACAATTAGTACTAATTGGTACCACCATTTGCAGTTGCAGCTGAGACACCAAAGTTTGAATGAGTATGGGTATTTTTTGGAAGGGAAGCTAGTGGGATGAAAGCTGATAAGGTTTTGTCTTTGTTTCCATTATTGGTGGAATGCTTGGCATGATTGTAAGTTTTTAGTTTATTTGAAAAATCATTTGAAATTCCTTTTAAACAGTTTTCCCCAGATATCTTCCAAGGTTTAAATAAGTTCTGTGGTTTATATTGTCACATTCTCAGGAAGCATTGTTTGACAAAACACCGGAAATATGGAACAATTAAATGCATTCTCTTGTTTTCTGTGAAACAATGCCCAGTTTATTTTTCTTTCAATATTGCAGATGGAGTTTTGAAAGGCTTTTTAATTGCCCTTTAAAGATTTAGGTGTGTATATAGAGATAGAGATGATTTTATTTGTTTTTGGATGTCAGAATTTCAGATGTTTTTATTTAACAGCTGGAAATAATGCTTGACCAAGTTAGAAAAGTTCAATTAAAATCAAACATTAAACTCTTTATGAAAACATATATGAGCATTTCTGTATTTATGATTAAGCAGTGTTCATTTAGCCTGCTGTCCGAGTTGAACTGAGCAGAAAAGATGGCACATTATCCCGAGTATAGATGTTAATAATAATACATTGTTAACAATAATACATTGTCACTATATTTTCCTCTCTTATTTGCCTTTGTCAGACTAATCAGATTTGCATATCACAGAGGCATCCAAACTAAGGCCATGTGGCAACTTCACTAGAGCTCAAAGAAAATTTGCAGACTACAAAGCACGTAAGAGTGTTGTCTCTTTTTTGATATAAAGTTGTAGTCTCTGGAATGCTGCAGTACTGCTTCTTGAGCTGAGCAAGTCAAGATGAAGCATCACAGCTAGGACTGATAATTTTTTCAGGTCCTTTCTCAGCATCAGAGTTGTCGTCTGCTTCATTTGATGCCAGTGCAGCTCTGAAATGAGAAGACTTGGAAACTTCTGTGATTTCTGGACTGGTATTACTGGTTAAGGCTACATGGTGGATCTCTGTGGCCTGCATTTAACACACAGGGACACACTATAGTTATGGAATACAACACAAGGATGAAAAGACATCAGGTTAAATGAGGCTGGCAGAAACCATTCTCTCCAATATGGCGATGGATCACACTGGAAATTTAAAAAGAAATGGGGGAAACTTCCACATGTCACATAGAGATGTAAGTTCAGTGATGATGATTCTCCTGAGAAAAACAAGTTATTACTTCATGCATGTGTTCTGTGTGAGGGACCCTACTTTCGCCTGTTCATTTGGTTCCAAAAGCACACATTTGTTCATCTTCAGAACATCTTGTAAGATGCATCTGTTTATCTAGTCTTTGGGAGAGCAATGGGCATGGTAATGGCCGATACTTGTGGTAATGGGGGCTAATTTAGTGAATTATTTTCTGGTTTATGCTGAGTAGTGGCTCCTGGTTCATTTTTCCACCATCTGTGTGATTGTATTTCCAATTTATGGCAAATGGGCATGGAGCTTCTGAGTGTCAGTTACCATGTTTTAAAAATTTGAATCTTCCAATGACCATGCCAGGATGTTTGTTGTCAGGAGTGACATGGTGTCCTTTGGAATGCAGTTTGAATGTCTGAGAATTCAAATGAGGACCAAAAAGTGTACCTTTCTGAGTTGAAACCAATAGTTTGCAATCAAAAGAGAAATTGTCTCAGCAAGCACTGTCAGTCCAAGCATCTCATGTAGCTGTGGATAATGGAATGTCACACTCTCTGGAGTGGCTCATGACCCTAAGTGCCTATTTCAGGGTAGACTGTCAGAAGCAGGGCCAGCAACCCAAACTGGTGGTATGTTTTGTAATTAGATTTCACCAAACTAGTAACCAATGTGAACTACCAGAGTACTACAGTAGTCTTTTAATGGAGTCATGGACAGTCCCCTTAAACACACCAGTCTATCGCCACCGGGGAAGCTGGACTATGTGATAGATGATCACTTACACCAAAAATCACAAAATATTCTGATTTCACCAGCCCAAGAGACCAGTCACTCGCCCAAGTAGATTTGCATCCTAGACCTCACTCCAGAGACAATGCTGGTAACTCATTCTATAGTTAATGTTAGATAAGAAAAAGGAATGACAGTTATTGAGAGGTTAAAGCAAGTAAAAATATATGTACCGGTGATTCATAGTCTATAACAGTAGTCCCCACACTGTGAGGCACCCTCAAGGGGGGCACAGAGGAATGTTCGGGGGGGTGCAGGGCCAACCCCCATGAGGGAGATGGGGGAGGGAGGGAACAGTGCAGGAAGGAAGCACCATGCTTTCAGCCCTGCTCTGCCCTCAGATCAGCTATGCCCCTAGCCTTGCTCCTCCCCAAACCCTGGTCTGTTCCCAGTCCTCTTCTGCCTCCAGGTCCAGCTCTTCCCTCCCTCTTTCTCCCCAGCCCAGCTCTGACCCCAACTGTTGCTCCACTCTACCCCCAACCAGCTCTGCCTCTAGTTCCAGCTCCTCCCCAATTCCCATCCCCAGTTCTTCCAAGCTCCACTGCTGAGGAAGCTGTGGCTGTTCAATAATTGCGGGGAGGGTGGCATGGATGGATTCCATTACTGGTAGGGGAGGGTGTAAAAGTTTGAGCCCCATTGGTCTATAATTTCAAAAGGTCTCAGAGACGTAGTAGTCTCCCAGTTTCCCAAAAGTCTATTAAGGTTATGCAAAGGAATTCTGGAATATCTGTCTTCTCATTCAGTAATTCCAAACAGTTCAGAGGTGAATAATATATTCTTGTGTCCATACTTAAAGATTCTTATAGTAGAACAAGTTGACAGCTCTACCCAAGTGTGCTCTTTCTCTGATGATGGAGAGAAGGGATTGAATTTAGGGTCTTTGCTCTCTGATCATGATACACAATGATCATTTGCTTTGCCAAGTGCAATAATTAGCACCTTCCTGTTACTGTCCTTCATTTTCATTACATGGCTTCTTTCTGTTTGGTGAGTCACTTAGATATGGGGTATATACAATGTCAATGTGTGATACTACATTCTAACAGTATTCAGATTAGTGATAACTACACATGCAACATCCCATTAGTTTTCATGGGATTTAAACACCAAACACATTTGAATCTATTTAACAAGCATTCTGATCTATACCAAAACATAAGTGAATTGGCCTGGCTTCCAGCTGTAAGTTTATCAGTTTTTAGCGGACACCTACCACCTGGGTAGCTGGCTGGCACAGTGTTACAGGAACCAAACTAAAAGATAATGTACAGAATGATACAGAAATTAGTCCTTCAAAAAAATCTGTGCAATGGCAAAAGATGGTGGACAAAAACTGATTGCTTACGCTCCTTGATTGTGATTTGGTTTTTATCCTGCTTGATGTGCCAGTTTTGTCAGTGTATATTAATTGCTTGTAATTTGCAATGCTGTGTGTGTGAGAATTGCCTTCCACTTATTTGTGCCATCCTTCTGACATGCTACCCCAATCTGTAAATAATGTGGGACTTGTGAGTTTACTGATCTCTGTGATTGTGTTTGTGTTTTGTTTCAAGGTGATGACACTATGACTGGAGATGGGGGAGAATACCTTAGGCCAGAGGACTTGAAAGAACTAGGCGATGACTCTTTGCCCAGCAGCCAATTCCTAGACGGTATGAACTATCTGAGGTACAGCTTGGAGGGAGGCCGATCTGACAGGTATTTTAGCTGACAAAATTTAAGCTTGTATGATGAGTTAGAGCATAATTTTGTTGAATAGTTAAGCTCTCTGCATAGACCTTCTCAGTGTCTTTAATTCAGAATAGCTATGTGATACGCCTGTTCTCTCTCATTTCTATAATTATTGTCACTTCTTAGAAGAAAGAAGTCAAGATTATGCATTTATGCTCACTAGTTAAATGCCAAAGTTTGAAAACTGTGGCCTGTATTGTAATGTAGATTACACTGACTTGATGTTTTCTTCCCGTGACTAACAGAGTTATTACTCTTTTAGATTTTGGTTGTACAATATAATAGTACACTTCCATAAGCACTAGCACACCCCAGCTACAACACCCATCTGTGCATGATAGCCCCAGTGAGAGTTCTCCTTCTGTGCTGTGGTTGGTAACACAGGCTAGAAAGGAGCATCCTACTGAAGCACTAAAATATCTCCGCCAACCATCCCCGAACTCTGAGCCATCTGCTCTGTACCAGTGGGAGGTTAGGATAACTCTGTGACCTTACCATATAGCCAATATCACTCCTCCTTTCCATGGCTATAACAAGGAACTACGGTACATTGCTCTTATTCTCAAACCATGCCCTTGGTTAATGCTCTACCAGGAATCATGGACAGACTTTTCCTTAAGCCCTTTGCGATGTTAAGCAGCCAGGGGACAGGGAGCACAGGGGCTGGGGTTGGGGGTTAGATGGGGCAGAGGTTCTGGGGAGGGGGCAGTCAGGGGACAGGGAGCAGGGTGGGTTGGATAGGGAGTGGGTCCTGGAGGGACTGTCAGGGGGCAGGGGTGTGGGTAGGGGTCAGGGAAGTAAGGGGACAGGGAGCATTGGATAGAGGCTGGGGTCCTGGGAAGAGGTGGTCGGGGACAAGGAGAAGCGGGGGTTGGATGGGTCAGAGGTTCTGATGGGGGGCAGTCAGAGGGCGGGAAGTGGGAGAGGGCAGGGGCCAGGCTGTTTGGGGATGCACAGCCTTCCCGACCTGGCCCTCCATACAGTTTTGCAACGCCGATGTGGCCTCAGAACAAAAAATTTGCCCACCCCTGCTGTAGCGGATCTGTTTAAACTGAAATGGAGCAAAAGGACATCCAGGAAGATGAATTTAAAAAAAAGTGCATTTTCCCATTTCACATCTTTATGGTGTTCTTTCACTACTACAGTAGGGTTGTATTGATGGGAATTACAACTAAAACTCCCTAAAATAAAGTTGCTTTGCTGCAGTACTTGAATCAGAGACAATGCAATGCAATAGAGATTTCATTTTTTTCTGATGGAACACATGCTGCACAGCAACTTATTTAAGCCGCCCATATTCATGTATTATTATGCATTTAAAATTATAATTAAAAAGCTTATATTTTTCTTTTGTAACCGTATTCCTTGTTTGTTATTTTTCTCTCCCCATCATTCTTTTTAATATGCTTTCATTAGCACTATGCCCAGGTAGGTATTACATAGCATGTAAACAGTGTCGCCCCCAGTACACTCGTGCAACACCAATCACTATTCATCCATTTTGCAGGCCTGCTGATGGATCTAGGAAACTTATGTACTGGAATTGTTGTTTTCATAGGGCCAAATGAATGGCTTTGCTCTTGGAGTTGGTTATATTCTCAGACAAGAGAGCTGACCTGGTATATAGTAGCATATAATAATCGGACAGCTAACGTAGGTTCAGGAAAGGCTCAGGTTTCAGATTTGGTGTATGACCTCCACTCCTCAACTTAACTCAAACGTATTTGCCATGTCAGATGGGAAAGACTTTCTATCCATAAGTGGGGACCTATTAGGTAATGTTTCCAAGACTGATTTATATAAAGTTGTAGGTTGCTCAATTAATTTTCACAGAGTGCTCATGCAACAGAAAACATTTTGTATTTCCCACACCAAGTGTCACATACAGTGGCAAATACTATCTTTATTCTCTCAATTGGTCACTGGTGGGGTGAATGGAGTCCCAGTGAGCCAGTGCATCCCACAGTGGTGAATTTGGCAACATTATCTGAAACACTCATGCAGAGCCTCTGTTTTAGTAGATTTCCTAGTGTATCTTGCCTCTTATTTAGTGTAACTTTACGTGACGGTATTCCTAAAATCCTACCAAAACCAATAATTATTGTACGTGTCTCTTAATCAGCTCCGTTCAACACTGCTCCCCATTAATAGAGAGGTTCTGGTTTCCATAAGCACCCTTGCTTCTAGGTTTACACCACTTAGTGTACCTCAGCACCAGATGCTTTAGCAATCAGATTGTTCTCATGTATGCAGCTGATATAATCCATAGAAGATGAGCAATGCCATCTCAGTATTTGCCTTAAACAAAATGGTAATGGAAATGTTATACTCCAAATTCATCACAGACCTAAGTCACATTTGTGTAACTATCACATCTCTTGATAATGTCCATACCTTCAATGTACTGGACATGTATTTATGAACATATACCTTTCACTGGGCATGTTGTGGGCAAATTGTAGGGATTGTAATAGTAATGTCTCCTAACCAGGGGATAAAGAGGACCAAATCACTGCAGGATATGTCTCTGCTGCAACTAGGAGCCTCCCAACACAGGTAGACAGACTCACACAAGTGGGGCTTGGGCAAATGCTCTAAAAATAACACCATGGACATTGCAGTTCTAGTGGAGACTAGGGCTAGTCACCCAAGCTCAGACTCAGGGGTCAGCATTGCTTGAGAGCTCAAGCTGCCAGCTGAGTGGCAATGTCCATGGTGTTATTTTTAGTATGTTATTTTGAGCCCCACTAGCGGAAGTCGTTCTACCCAGGCTGGGAAGTTAGATCCAAGCTGCAGTGTAGACATACCCGTAGAGACCAGCAGTAGAGTCTAGTACATGTTTCTTTTCATTCAGTAGTGGTCTGGTGAAACCTTATGTTAGTTGAACAGCAGGACCTATGATTTGGATGGCAAACCCCTTGCAAGCATTGCATGGCACTGTAAATCAGCTGTAAATGTTTCAAGCATTAAAGCAAGTAAAGGATAGTGGTGAAAAATGGGGTCTGCTACTAATGTTTAATTTCTGATATAAGAATGAATAATTACTGAAGTATTATTGTGGAAAACAAGGTGTAGCACTACAAAATACCAAAGTAATGTACATTACCAAATGGCCCACAACCAAGGCTTCATACAGTATGCTTTATTTAAAACAAGTTATACATGGACTAAAATGCATGAGGTGAAATCCTAGCCCCATTGAACTCAATGGATGTTTTGCCATTGCCACTGCCACTGCCTTCAGTGGAGTCAGAATTTCATCCAGAGAATGTATAATATCCACAAAATATCATAATCACCCTTGCTCGATTCTGTTTGCCCACTCATCGGGATGAGTAATACTTGCTGACATGCAAGTGCAATATCATTAGTTTTTTCACCATCATTATCCTGGTCAGAGTGGGTGAGAAGATATTCTGCACTAATTTTCATGGCAGTTTTCCAAGGCTGATTATTCATGTAATATTTTCATCATATTTGTTATGATCAGTTTTGAACAATCAATTTAATATGGCAGACATGCACAGGAAGGACATTGGTAGCTCTTTTAATTTGATGTGTCTCTAATGTAAATAAGCCATGCCATTTATTTCAAAATTAAAATACTGCAAGAACCTATTAGATGAATGTAATCATGGAACAGTATCTGTTGCTGCAATATTTTTGTCTGATTTCCAATAGGTTTACATTTAATAATACTGACTTCAATGTAATGTATATAATGTACATCTAATATTAAAAAGATATTTGAGAATAAATTATCCCATTTTAAACTTACAAATATATTGAATTCTTATGGTACGTGGAGAATGAGGACATCCACAGTTAATTAAAATAAAGCTCTGATTAAGAGAGAGAGAGAGAGAAATTAACCATTAACCAGCCAAGAGTAGAAGGAAGCTTCCCATATGGGCATGTTGTTTCAAAACTGTCCGTTATGGGGTTTCTTCCATCTTCCTCTGAAGCATTTGGTACCAGCCATTGTCAGAAAGTTTATTGGGCTAAGTGGCCCACTGGTGTGATCCAGTTCGGCAGTTCCAGTGTTCTGATAATTCTACATTATCATAGACAGTACTCACACAAGTGCAATCCATGAGAACATAGCTATTCCTTAAATTTACATGTAATGTGTCCTTCATTACGTAGAATAATAACAAGGAGTACATCTACATGAATATAAAGTGATACCTGTAAAATCTGAAGGAATTCGAGTTGTTGATTTTTTGCAATAAATAAGTAAATACAAACCTGTATATACTGTTGTTTTTAAAATTTAAAGGGCAAAAGTAATATTACTGTGTGGCAGAAACCCCATATTAGCTTGATATGTCTTTGTGTGCTAAGGTGTCTTTGTTTTATTTTGCTTCTTTGGATTTTGCTTTGAGCTAGCGGATATTGCAGTTAAGTTCTGAGCTGGGTGCTTGGAAGCAGCATATTGCCTTGCATCGCTCATTGCTACCACAACCAGTTTTCTGTAGTGCTGTGTGTACGTACACAGGAACCTGCGCTCACATTTTGGATTGCTGTTTTAGAGATGCTGCAGGCATGGAGAAGGCGCTTTGTTTTACATAGAGAGCATGTGGCTGGCCACAGTGCACCTTGCTGTGTACCTTCCAGGGGATAAAACCAAACCTTACTCATTTATAATTTGAGTCAAAGAGAATGGATCAGAATGAAACTTCAGAGGGACTCATTTAGCTTCTTGTCAGATATTTGCATCTATTTTTTCCTATACAGTTCACTTGTATTATGGAACAGGAGAGAGAACTTCATCAAGAGCCTCAGCAGGAGTTCCTGTTTAGTATAAGGGAAGCAATTAAGCCACACAGTTAATTTAAAGCGTTGGTGGATAGAAAATAAAATAGAGCATGATATAGTTTAATCTCTTGGGTTCTCCTTTGAATTAAATGAGAGGAGTCAGTCAAAAGACTTTGGTTCAGCTCTCAGTCAGAGCCCCACAAGACTCTATTCTATACTCCCCCTGGAAGTTGCATTATATTTGCTAATAGCAGGCTTTTTTCACTCTTCTGCTTGGTCCATCATCCCATTTTCACAATATCTTCTCTACTGCTGATATATTGCCATGGCATTCTGCCAACCTACCAGCCTGCG
The DNA here is from genome assembly GCA_007922305.1 of Dermatemys mawii. Taxonomy (NCBI): domain Eukaryota; kingdom Metazoa; phylum Chordata; order Testudines; family Dermatemydidae; genus Dermatemys; species Dermatemys mawii. The sequence goes on along the minus strand of ML677326.1, from coordinate 84,787,900 downwards.
GTCCTTCAGTTCAGACAGGTCCCACACCTTGAGCCATGCCTCCTATCCGAGGGACAGTGCCATGATCGATGATACAGTCATAATACCCAGCCACCAGGTAAGACCTTTCTCCTTATCTCACTGATCAGTTGCACAATATGCATTAATTTTTAATACTCAGTGTTGGAAATATGAAAAAGAATCCCTGTATGGATTCTGTAAACTGTATGATATAATGTGTGCTGCAGTATTAATTGTACCATAAACTTGTGTGACGGAGTCAGACCAGAAGGATATAGGAGAGTGCTGGAAGGCAGGTATATCAGCCTCAGGATGTGCAGGTCCTTGTTCCCTGGATAGCCAAACAAAGGCTACTCCAGACCAATCAAGACACCTGGGACTAATTAAGAACCTTCTAGAAAGGAGTAGAAACAGCTAGCCTAATTGGGACACCTGAAGCCAATCAGGGACTGGCTGAATCCAGATAAAAACCTCCCAGTTAGTCAGGTGGGGTGTGGGTGTCAGGAGCTGTGGAAGGAGGTTGTGCTGTTGGTGAGACTGAGTGGTGGATAACATATCATCCAGAAGGAAGGAGGCCCTGAGGTAAGGGTGAAGTGGAGTTTGAAGAAGCAGGGACTGCTGTGGGGAAGTAGCCCAGGGAATTGTATTGTGTTTTGTGGACAAAAGGTCATCCATCTTAGCTGATACTATTAGGGTCCCTGGGCTGGAGCCCGGAGTAGAGGGCGGGCCCGGGCTCCCCCCCCTTTTTCCACCTTCCATACTGGCCTGTGATGAAGGTAACTCACTAGGTGGTGACTCTTGCCAATTATACTGAGAAAGGGAGGTCACTCTGGGGCCTAGATGAGTTTCTGAGGCCCCTCAATCTGCCAGGAAGCGCAGGACCCACAAGTACAAACTTGGAGCTTTGTCACACTTGTCTAATTTCAAATGGCTATTAAATGAACTAGCTTATTATATAATGCTAAAGTATATTCTATATGAACCAGAAATGTGTGAATGCATCAATGTACATGTCTTTATAGCACTTTCCATTGTATCTGATATTTTAGCAGTATTAACAGGCATGGGGTCAAGTGTTCAATTGCTGTAAATGCAGTCAAAGGATCTTTGCTGATTTACAGCAGCTGAGGATCTGGTCCGCTATTCAGAGAGAAGATTTTTGAAGAGACAATCAAGTCATGTAAAGAGGTGTCAATCTGGTCGCTCCCAATATTCACTGGGGCCAGTAATATTTGTGGTTGCTTTGAAAAAAGCACAAGATGTTGGAATAAGGTGCTTGTAATACTTTGATGATGTTATTGCTCATTTTATTTGTTGTCTTTTTAAAGTGTTAATCATTTTCAGTCCTGCTATGCAAAAATAACTCTTTCTTATGGTTCATTTGGCTCATTGCTTTTAAATATGAAAATACAAACAAAATAAGAGTTCTTTCGCATGCCCAGGTATCAACTCTGACCAAGGAAGCTGAAAGGAATTCGTATCGCTTAAGCTGGGGCACTGAAAATTTGGACAATGTGGCACTTTCTTCGAGCCCTATTCATTCAGGGTAAGCAACCAAATACACTGGTATGTACTATGGGGGTCAGAGAAACAGAGTGAGAATAACTGAGCTCTCAGCTGCTTGAGCTAATGCTTAATTTGGAGTTGAATAATACTTCATTACAATCTAGTATTTAAAGTAAATTGTTTTAACCATTCAAATTCAGCCAGTCAAAAGAATATGAATAGTAGCCTGATCCACTGACCACTTCAGTCATTGAGTATCTTTCCATTGACTTCAACAAGCATTGAATCAGGCTTTACATGAGGGATTTTGGGCGATTACTACGTAAGAATGGCCATATTGGGTGAGACCAAAGGTCCATCTAGCCCAGTATCCCGTCTTCTGACAGTGGCCAATGCCAGGTGCCCCAGAAGGGATAAACAGAACAGGTAATCATCAAGTAATCCATCCCCTGTCACCCATTCTGGCAAACTATTAATACCCCACACAACCCCACCAAAATGCTTTGGTTTTATGGCAAGAAAAAGCATATCATGTCTTTTTTGTTTTCACCAATAATGGAGAGCAGAGGCCTGATCCTGCCACGTGATGTGCACCTATTGTGAGGTCATTTGACATCAGTGGGAGTTAGGGAGCTGAGCAACTTTGAGCCCCAGCACCTCCCTGTATCAGACCTTGACAGAATGCAATTGCAAAGAAGTGAGAGAAGAGAAGCTAAATGAACTGTTCAAGTGCTTTTTACAAGTATAGTAAACTATGCCCCAGAACAGCAATATGTAATGAAATCTGTGAAAAAATTGTAAAAATCACCAGTGCTACAACCAGAATCTTGAGGGACTGTCTCTTCTAATGAAGGTTATCTTTTTAATAAAGAAAGTGAATAATGGTGGTTTATGTGATGCAAAAATCCAACGCAGTAAGTTCTGTTTATTGCTAATCAATTAATGTCCTTCAAGTAACATTCAAAGAGCCTTATGAACATTTTGGTTTACACGTTCCTGACCAGTTGCCTTCAGCTATTCCCACAACTGATTATTTTTTGTAGCATTTTTATTAGCACCAGTTTGGTGAAATGTGAACAAGACAGAAACTAAATAAACCAGACCTGGCCAAATCAGTGTTTATAAATGTTATCCTGTGTGTGTATAAAAAAACCTGTGGCCTTGTTTGCTTATTTGCATTTTGGGATCCAAAAATAAGTAAGTTTGAACACTTATATCTAGAGAGAGAGCGTTTCAAGATTTAGATTTTAAAATTATTTTGGCAGATAATTCTAGCAATTGGTACAAATAAGGAAAGGTCTTTTTTTCCACGGGATGTATATTACTTTTCACTACGCTACAGTTGAACTGTCCAATAATTGCAGGTGATAAGTTATATATAACAATGATTTCACATTCTCTGGGGCTTGATCATTTCACACTTTAATTCAAAGATTAATCATTGATTCCTTAGATCTTTTGTATGACCACGTCTGAGTTCCAAGCTCAGGCAATTAAATGTAATAGAAACAACTGCCTCTATAAAGCCATGGGGAAAATAATTATATTTAACAAAAGACAGAGGTAATATTTGGTATTACTATTCTGTTTTTGATTTATACTGTTAATATACCAATAAAATATAATACTAAAGGAGCCTTCAAGAACCAAAATCCAGCCCATGAAAAATGCCCCATGAAAGTGTTTTCTTACCTTCCATTGATTTATCAAAATAATTAACTTACTTTTTTTATGTTAAAGGTTGGATTAACCTTTAATGGATCACATTGGATTAAATCATAGTGTTTAAAAAACGTGTGCTTAACTGAGTTCTAGTATTAACATCTTATTTTAAAACTGAAGCAAATTTAAAACTCTACTTTATTTTTCTCGCTTAATGCTGTTTGTTTAATTATTGCATTTCGCTTACTTGGAACAGTGAAAGCAAATCTGGCATTTACATTATTTTCCCACTACCTGAAGTCCTCATTAGGCTATCATACGCTGGCTAATTTCTGCAATGTATGGCTTGCAAACACCACAGAGAAATATTTAAATCGCTAAAGAAAACTTTTTGTTTGCAATTGGAAAACAAATGTTATGGAAGCATTGATTTTAGGTTGTTTAAAGCATGGAGCTTTGTCCCAAGACACCACAGAAAGAAAGACAAGACACCAGGAATGTGGCTTAACTAGGCTGTACCTTTATTAAATAACATACTGGGAATTATCTGGCAATAACTTGTCCAGTGCAGGTTATTCCTCCTTTGTAATCTGTTCCATGTGAGGGAGGACTGCTGTCAGCCCTCTACTCCCCCCCACACATACACACACTGTTAACGTAGTCTCAAGTCCTGGGACTCCACCACCCTCCTCTCATATGGGGATTTATAGGGGTGTGGAGAGGCGTTCTGTCCTTGCTGTCTGGGACAGGAGGAGTCCCAAGCTCATTCCTACAGTCTCCTATTCTGCTTGTGATTGTGGTTTATCAGGAAATTTATTAACAAGCACTTGTGCTGGCTACCTGTCATATTGCGACTGTGAATTTTACAACTTAGCCTACCCACCAGATCCCTGGGCTGCAATGTGGAAGGCAAAAAACTCATCACGTTCCTGAGGCCAATTCGGAAGTGAGGGAAAAATTCCTTCTGAACTCCAAAAAGTTGACTGGCGTGCTGCCCACATGAGCCCCAACACTCCCAATCCCAGGGAGGGAAGCTGTCCTTGAGGGTGCAGAATGGTACCCTTTGGCAAGAGGAAGGGCTCAAGCCCCGCAGGAGCCAGCCCTGCCGCTGCAGATTTGCCAGCGCGGCACGCTGAGGCTCCGGAAGAGGGGGAGGAAGGCAGGGGAGGAGCCGGAGCAGCCTCCCCAGCCAGGAGCTCAGGGGCTGGTCAGGAAGGGCCATAGTTTGCCCACGCCGCCTTAACCCCTTTGTGTTTCAGTTTCCTCTCTGTAAAATGGAGGTGATAATGCTTACATTTTATATATATAAAAAAGCAGATCCTCAGATGAAATGTGTTGCATAAGTAAGTGCTATGTATTATTTTTATTATTGCATATACACACACATTTATTAAATAGATTATATAGAAATAGAAGTCTGATTGGTTAATAGGTAATCCAAATGCATGTGTATCTAGCAAAGCTACACAGCTGAGGTTGTGTTAGTGAGTTTACCCTTCTGGAAATCATTACTTCCATCAGTGAGACTAAAAAACAGTAGAGAATCAGCAGCTGAAATTGACAAATAATTAGAGTTATCATTCGTAGCTGCCTTTCTGCAAAAAAGGAGATTGGATCATTGCTAACAAGGTAAACTAAATAAACTTAACGTGTTGTATTTTGAATCCCTATGTTGTTTCCCAAGTGTGACATTTGCTTTCTGGAAATAGTTGTGGAAACAGAACCTGGCAGGTAGCAGCTGAGAGTCTTTTTCAAATGTACAAAATTAAATGATATCAGAATACACTGATGCCTTTAATAGGTTATTTAAAACAAAACTCAGGTGTGTTTCATTAGGCAAAGCTCTGCTAATGTCAAAAGAAGCAAATGACACTGGAGACATCCATACTAAGAAAGTGATATCAGAAAAGTACATAATTGACCCTATAATGTATTATTAGGAACATAAATGGTTAGAATGATAATAATCATCACTCTGGAGAGAGAATGAAAGGAGGACCAGAAACATGCTAAGTTGGGGTAAGTTGGTAGACAGAAAATTCATGATAGGAGACTTGAGAAGAGAGGGTTGAGATGGAATTTTAGCTCTTATGAAATTTGATGTCACCAGAATCTCTTTATGAAATTATATTTGAGATGCATAGACACGGAGTTATCGTGTTTCGCTGTGGGCCTAATTTTCAAATTCGAACACCCAAACTAGGGAGCATAGTCCCTTATTTGGGCTTCAGATAAGAATTCAGGATTCCAAATTCCCAGTTTAGATACGTGAATGCCAACCTGAGCGCTCCAATTCAGAACTGGGATTAAGGCACACATGTACAGAGGATCTGATGACATCCTAAATAATTCTAATTTTACTGTTGTTGTAACCCATTATGTTTGTTTATGCTTATATCCACACTCACTTTTATCCTCTCTTTATATATAGTGTGTGTGTATATATATATATACACACACGTACACACATTTATTTAAGTCAAAAACCTCTTCTGTTTTCTTCTTATATTTCACTTAATCCATTCTTCTTTTTTTTATGCTAAATGATCTATTCTGTTGCAGCCGCTCCTCTCCATGTCTTGATCATGACAACAGCAGGTGAATGTCTGCATAATTTTATTAATCTGTGGCTTCTCCCCACTCTCCTTTTTCATCCTTCTCCTTATTTACCTCACTTCAGGATGCTTTAGTATGTTTGTTCACCCACCCTCTGGATGGCAGTTAAATAGAGCCTCTTTTTCCCACCTACAATGTGTCCCTTTTCTCCCAGTTGCGTTACTCCCTTTCATCATAAAAATGCTTGATACAACAAGGTAGAATTGGTCTTGTATTCTTAATTCTGTTTGATTTTTATTGATTTAAATGGAATCCTTCATGTTGGTGCCAAGTGCTGCACTACGTGACTAAGATTAATTTTTTTCTGAGCCACTGATGTGCTCAGTGCTGCACAGAGCATAGCAAATGATGCAGTCTCTATCTGAAGGAGATTGTAATCTGTTAATAAACTGAGGTCTGATATATTCATTGGAGATATGTTCCCTTCATTGTTTTAAAACATCACTGCAATGGCAGTTGAAAGATACTTTTAAATTCTGAGATGAATAAAATTATTAGGAAAGTAATGATTCACAAAATCATTTTTAAAGGATGCACACCAACAGTCCTGCTCTTCATGTAACATAATAAAAGTATTACCCTCAGTGAAGGGTATATTACTGTATGCAAATTCCAATTGTTTCCAGATGCCTTGCAGCTAGAGCTATGTTTTTTGTCCTCCCAAAATGTATTTCTCACCCCTCCACCCCATATTTTATATAGCCTGATTCAACACACTGAAGAAACTGAAAAGTCTCCTGTTAACTTTACCAGGCATTGGGGAACAAGACCTTGATTCTTAGTATCTTTGAACGGCGAACTTTGGATCAGTTTTCCTCTCCAGTTCAGAGAATTGCTGAAGCAGCCTGATAAAACTATTTGTTTCTACTTTTTTCACACTCTGACTAACTCTGAATGCTGCTATCTCCTTGTTTCCCTGTTTCTTATATTAGTTAAGCTGACTTATATAGAAGATTTCTTAAGTGTATCTCTGGTGGATATAGTTCAGTGATGACTGTTATTGTTTCCTGCTATATGATGAGAAGCATGTGCCTTACTAACAATTGAATAATCATTTCTGAACTGACTGTATAATGAGAGTGTATTGCTTTTGCATTTCCAGTTTTTATGTTCATTTTAACATTAATCCCAGCTTATTTTAGAAAGACTCTTCATGGAGCTATATTTGCATGGCTGTTCAAATGGTTCTGCAGAAATGTGCAGCTGAGTTCCAACAATCTGGTATTCATTGCTATCTGAAGAGACTAACTTTTAGCAAAGCCTTTTGCAAAACAATGACACTTAGCAAAGCCAAAAAAGGTCTTCTCTTCCCCCAAATGTAGACCTATCCATCCTTTATTTCCTTGTTTATTTCTCTGTTGTATTTTTAAGTGGGCACAGAAATAGTTTACATATTATTGTCATACCAAGAAAATCAGACCAGGATATAACTTAAGGGTTGTTTACACAAATGTTAATTTGCAACAAGCCAGGCTGTGAATCTAGCCCACACTAGTCTGCCATGCAGACCATGCTGATGCACACTAACAGTTCCTTAGTGCCTTTTGACCTACTCTGCTTTGAAATTGTTAGTGCATGTCAGCAGGACCATGTGGGTAGTTCTTGTGCAGCAGGCTAGTGCAGGCTAGATTCACCCCCGAGCTTGCTGCAAACCAAACGTCCCTGTAGACCAGCTCTAGTGTCATAGCAGAAGATTCACAAAACAAAGATTCCTTGGAGCTGCATCTCAGCTCTTCATGTTCCCAAGATAGATAAGGTGAACACTGCATTTGATATGATTCTTGCAAATGAGGCTAGGAAAAAAAAAACAAGCTTACAAAGGTTTTGTCTGTTTTGTGTGGAAAGTTTTGGAGACATCTTGAAAGAGTAATGGACTTGCTCTTATGGGCTTAGCCAAAATGACTGCTCTCTCTCTGCTTCCTTCCACCCCAGCTATAGTTGAATTTCAGTGGGGTAATATGTATATAGTTGTGAGTTGCTACAGAATCCTTTGGAATGAAAGGCCTTATATAACTGGTAACTATCTCAACATTTACATCAATATGTAGACATTTGATTATAAACTTTTGGCCTACATTTGTACTCACATAATTTTGTATGCATAGACAATTATTTGTGCATTTATAAAGCATGGTTTGTAGGCAAGGGACAGAATTTACAGAATGCAGAAATCCTATTAGCCTCAAAGAGTTTTGTGTATGTAAATTCTGTCACAGTTACATGAGTGATAGTGTTTGAAAATGGTGTGTGCAAAGTTGCATGCACAAAGATGGAAGCTGCATTGAGGCAGCTTTAGGGAATCTGGCCCATAAAGCTTGAATGCTATATTTACACAATACTATGATCTACCTCCATGAAGTATATAAAATTACCTTTATGGCTTTCATGCATCTGACATATCAGCTCTTCCTAAATATAGTTCCAGTCAGTTAGGACCTACATAGTAGACAAAATTTAGCAGTTAAACCTCCGTGTAAGTGAGGGAAGCTTCACTGATGTCAGTGGGCTGCATTTGATCCATTAAGTAGAGTGGACATTAGTTGGTTTCACCTGTAACCGTTCTTGCCAGAACAGTATGTCTTAGCGTCCTCCCATGGAATACCCAACCTATATCATATTTCCTGGAGAGTATTTACTTTTTGTCCCTTTAATTGCTTTCCATCTTCCAATACCTACTGCAACTCCCCCTAAAAAGGAGAATTTCACTATCTTGCCCTGAAACTTCCCTTTCACTCTGATTTGGGTCATAATAAGCACTTGACGTTTGCTTGCAAGCATGATTAATCCTAAACTATAGGAAGCACAGCTTAGTACCTGTGCTGGTTGATCCAGTCCTGCAAGACTATATAAACTTTAGGGTCATAGCCTACCTTTATAAGCTTCATTTCCAGCTTTTTTCTTTAAATCTTTTCTAGAAAATGAAACATATTCTAAAGTTGTCCATTCCTACATCAGGAAAGTTTGCCTTCTTGCTAATACAGTCACCCTTGACACATGTATATTTTGACTTCATTGCTTTAACTCTTGAATTGTTGCCATCTTGGATCAGGACTCAATTAAAGTTTAAAGGTAACATAATTCTAATGAACCAAATATACCTACCCACACTTAAGAAGTACATTTCCCTAAGATGTATTTATTACAGGAGGGACCTTTAAAACATGGTGTGTGACAGAGTTCTTCAGATATACATAGAGATGTAAAACTAGAAAAGATTCATCTAGCCCAGTGCTGTGTCGATACAGGTTTGTTTCTTTCAGTGTTTTGTGTGCTCTGGTTTGAATGGCTCAAAAGATGGCATTCCCATCACTCACTCAAGAAAGATATTTCTGGAAGAATCATCATGGTTAGAAGTTTCTCTTATATTTGTAGTAACTTGACGCCATTCAGTTTCTTCCCATTGACCCAGTTATACTCTCCCCCATACCACCCTAATACCTCTCCTTTACTGTTTTTACATCCTTAAATGAGTATAGATATAATATTTCCCATATTCATCAGTTTCTGTAAATTAGTTTAGTTCTTTTAACCTTTCCCCATAAATCAATCTGTCCAGATAGTCTCTGATTTCCCTATTACAACATATCTATGGTACTAAATAGACATGGGCTCCCACCATGAAATTCAGCTTTGGGTATGAATTTTGACCCAACTCCCTTCAAGTTTTGTAAGCTTGGAATTGGAGTACCATTGTGCAAAGAAAGAGAGAGACATTACTAAATGTGGATCTTATGTTTGATCCAGATGTTGATAGCACTGCCCACTTCAAAACTTAGGACTCTAACCCATCTCTAGTAGTGTATGTCCAGAACTGTGCATATTATTTTAGGTATGATTTCACTAGAATCATACAGAAGGAACTGTTAACTCTCCAGACTGTGAAATGATGCATGCATGTGTCTAAAATTGCAAAGACTTTTTATTTTGCTGCTGTAACAAATAGCAAAGTCATACCTAATTAGCTGTTCTCTATTACTCATAGTTCTCCTTTGGTGTATAGTATTCCAGGTTCTTCCTTCCTACTCAATATCAGTTTGATTACTCTTCCATAGATACATTGATCATTAGCTTGCATTTATCTAATTTTGTTATTTCCTGTTCACAATCTTAACCTTTTATTTTATTCTTATGTCTTCACTAATATTTAAATCACTTTCCAATCGAGAATCATCTATGAATGTAAATAATATGCTGTTTTCTCCTCCTCTAGATCATTATTTAAATATCAAATTAAGCACCATCCCTGTAGCAGCATCCTCCTCAATACATTGCTGTTGATCATTAACTTTTGTTCACAGTCCCTCAGAAAATGTTTAGTCAGTATGACACTGCTTCACTTTTAATGTAAAAGTTTCTGAATCAGAACATTGAGCACATTATTAAAATCTGTTACTTTCAAGCTTCACCCACTAGTTTGAAATTAGATTTTTAAAAGCAATTAATTTTCTGTCAGGATTTGTTTTTATTCAACCCCCATGCCTTTGTTTTTGCCAAACCCATAACTGCTTATGACTGTTATAGTCTAGGAGGTTTTCTTCCTCTTAATATTTTTTTCCATTATTATAGTAAGGATAGAGGTTGGCTTTATTGGATGCAATTCTCAGGGTTGCTTATTTTCCCATTTTTAGAAGACTGGTATGATGTTTGATTTTTTTAATATACTTATGCTGCATCCTTGGTTCTCCAGGATTTTTTTTTTTCCAAAATTATTTACCAGTGATTTAATAAATTCATAATTTCATTACTTTAAAGCTCTTAAGCCATATAGGATGAAATCCTGGCCTTATTGAAATCAATAGAAATATCATCCACACTTGCTGATTTGCATATATTCCGCTTACCATGTATTCTTGGACCTGGGTTTTAGGCCTGATTGTTCACCATAAAAATAAGTGGAATGTTTGTCATCGACTTCAGTGAAAGCAGTAGTAAGCATTTTATTAACGGCTGTGTTAACAAAATCATCTATTACTTCTGAATTTTCAGTGTCCCTAGTCTGCTGATCCTTTTTTACTCTCCTTATCTTTATATCCTCTCTCAAACATGCCTTTCTTGGCATATATTTTCTGTTTTTTAGGATAATAGCTGGCCTTACTAATAAATATTTGGGATCATTCTCTTGCTTATTCCAGCTAAATTATACCCTAGATAAACTGAACATTGACAAGTTAGTTTGCTTCATGCCTTGATGTCTTTGGCTGAGAAGGGCTGAAGTGAAATAGCTAGCACTTTGCACCTGTGACACTCATTAGACACACAGACCATACTAGAATTGTAAGTTGACTTGCACTAGATCATGGATGTTCCAGTGGATGGAACACGGGCTGCTACTATATTGCCTTTGAATATACTGCAAAATTCCACTTTAAATAAGAATGTTCAAAAAAATAGATATGTCCTATTTCTAACCTCACTTTTACACCGCTGATTTGTTGTCTAAACAAATATCCTCTTCCTGGGCTACTTCACAGGTATACAGGCTGTCTGTTTCCCATTAAACAGCATCGTTTAAATGGGACTAAAACCCTAAAAGTTTAAATGGGACTAAAGGCATCGTCATTTTAGTTCTTATTTAGTTCTTACTTCTTATTCTTTAGCTTATTTGAAAACTTTCACTCCTCAGAAAGCTTCACTTAAAAAGAGTACCAGCTGTGAAAAGAGCAGAGTCCAGTGTTGCTATTGTAGCAGAGATTCCTTGATTGGGTCCTATGCCATACTCATTGTTAGGGATGGTTGAATTATTATTTATGGATTTTATTATTTATTTGTAGTTTGGTAGCGGCCCCAGTGTGCTTAGCGACATTGACTCTCAATGTGAGATGAATTGCTTAGTTTCTAAGGCAAATATTTTCACTGGGAATAAAGTATTCCCTGATTGAAATGAAAAAAAAAAATTGACTACTTTATCATTTACTATTAGTTGACCGTCTTGAGCACTTGTTGAATAATGAAAAAAACTGTATTAATGATTAGTTCACTTGAAGAAAAATGACAAAATTCATTCCGTAAATTATTTGCACCAAATAATTCAGCCAGCTCTAATAACAGTCGTAGCGGTTTCCTTAGTTGTTCACAATATTAATATCAGATTGTGAATTGCTTATGCTGTCCCAGAACTTAGGCTATTGTTAAATGCATTTCAAAAGCATTTTCATCATTGAATTTTAGGCTGATTCTCAGAGACAAAAGTCACAAACATTTTCATCCATTTATTATAAAGGTGACACAAAAACTGCATCTAATGACTTTGTTTTAACTTGGAAAGGCAATCACATAGCGTTATTGTAAAAGATGAGCAATTAGCATCCTTGATTTCCTCTTTCATTCCTACTCATAAATTATATATATATATATAT